>PVJH01017442.1:0-29981 GCA_004026705.1 Nesogale talazaci | reverse complement strand
AGGCTGCCGTGGAAGCAGCATGTAGACAGGGAGAAAGCATATGGAGCAGCAGCAGAGCCGCTGCTCGGCAAGCTCACCGACCTTCTCCTGGTACTGTTTTCCGTAGGTTTTCTTCCAGAGGTCCCAGTGGTTATCCAGGGTGGGGTCTTTCTGCAGCTGTGCCATTGCAGGGGAGCACACCAGGAGCAGCCAAACAAACGACCTCATTCTGCATAAGGAAAGAAAACATACAACGTGCTAACTGCACGTATTGGGACTACGCACATGCCACACACCCCCCCCCCCATGACAAAAGTCCATCAAAGGACACTCCCAAGAAGCAATTTCTGGCATCTATCATCATATGTGACAGCGTGTTTCTATGCAAACTACCGCTTCCATTACTTAATAAAACTTTAAAAGGGTATTTTCAGAGCAGGTACATAAGCAAATGTGGTGAAGAAAGTTGATGGTGCCCGGCTATCAAAAGATATAATGTTAAAAAAAAAAAAAGATAAAGCGTCTGGAGTCCTAAAGGCTTGAAGATAAACAAGTGGCCACACAGCTGAGAAGCAACAAAGCCCACATGGAAGAAGCACACTAGTCCATGTGATCATGAGGTGTCAATGGGATCAGGTATCAGGCATCAAGGAACAAAAAATCATATCATTGCAAATGAGGGGGAGTGCAGACTGGGGACCCCAGAGCCAAGACCCATCTGTAGGCAACTGTACATCCTCTTACAGAAGGGTTGTGGGGAAGAGACGAGCCAGTCAGCAGCAATGAAACATGCAACTTTCCTCTAGTTCTTTAATGCTCCCCCGACACACACACACACACTATCATGACACCAATTCTACCTTACAAATCCGGCTAGACCAGGGGTTATATACTGGTACAGATAGGAACCAGAAACACAGGGAATCCAGGACAGATGAATCCCTCAGGACCAGTGGTAAGAGTGGCAATACTGGAAGGGTGGAGGGAAGATGGGGTAGAAAAGGGAAACCAATCACATATAACTCCCTCCCTGGGGGATGGACAACAGAAAATTGGGTGAAGGGAGACGTCGGACACAGTGTAAGCCATGACAAAATAATAATAATAATCTATGAGGAACTGATACCAAGGGCTCAAGTAGAAAGCAAATGTTTTGAGAATGATGAGGGCAACAAATGTACAAATGTGTTTGACCCAATGGATGGAAGGATGGACTGTGATAAGAGCTGTGCAAGCCCCCAATTAAATGATTTTTAAAAGTTATTTTCAGAAATTTCCCAATATCTGGTGTACCAGATTGGATGAGGAGGGATAAAGGGGGAAAATTGGGACTTTCCAGGATCTGCCAACAAATCTAATGAACGAAAATCCTCTTTCTCTTCACCCCTCCAGCCCCCGCATCCCCCTCCTCACAAACACACACACACAAAATCACCTTTAAGAAGTAGACGAACATCTGGAAAAGATTTATCTTTGGAATTTCAAATACACGAGTGCTTCTTACTGGTCCACTTAAACATCTTTTACCTTTAAGGTGGTTCAGAGACAGCTCCCGTTGTTCTCCGGCTCAGCTCGCAGTCACTTCACTTTCTAAAGTTTCCCCCCTCAGCACCTGAACCTTGATTCCAGTGGGCATAGATAGTTAATGACTTCTCAAGACGCCCCTAACATATTTCATGTAAGAGACTTTCAACAGACATTCGGTGGCTAGCTAGCTCCACCTGGCTTTGACTTTCCTTGACATTTTCACCCCAAACAGGTGGGATTTTAAGCATGTAAAGTGCCCGATTACATTCCAAAGAAAGCCCCCCTTCAACATAAGCTGAGATGTTTAAGCAGACCCGATTTTTTCAAAAATAAGCTTCCTTTTCATGGAAAAAAAAAGCAGCAGCCAAGTGGGGCGACTTGATTTCTTCACTGACTTCCTGAAACACGAGGCAGTGAACTGGCAGGCAGGGCAAGGCAGAAGCATCAGGGAGGAGGGTCGACGAAGGACCGGCAGAGAAACAGCAGGACCTACCTGCTAGAACCAGCTGGCGCGCCCATCCTGGGGCCCTCGGACCGGTGGGCTTTCTCCAGAGATCTCAAAGGCAACACAGAGACTTCGGTCTCAGCAGGCTTTAAAAAGAACTCGGAACTCAGTCACATGAGAGCTCCACAAAGAGGAAGTGAACTTTCGGTTTCATTTGAACTCTTAACTCATCACCCACCCCCCCGCCATCTCCCCGTGGTTTAGGGGACCATGAGGACCCAGGAAGCCCTCCAGAAAACACCCCTCCCACCCCGGGAGGAGGCCAGCGGGACCAACTCAGCAGATAAGGACGAGTACAAGATGACGCTGGACTCCCTGGGCACCTTGGTACCTCGTGCTGAACTGAAAACACCACTTTTCAATGCAAAAAAAAAAAAAAGACATTTGTGATGAAGGGATTTAGGGTGCCGCTCCTCAAATTCCAGTTTTCCCCATGATTTCCTAGTCGAACCTGCCTTACTCCTTTCAACACAGTTCATTCATAATCGACTATATTCTAATGTTCTCAGTCATTCCTTCCTTCCTTCAACATATTCTTATTGATAGTGATATATGTTATATACTGATGGGGGGCGGAATCAACTCATAACAGAGCTAGGGGAGCTATCCCCTCCGCACCCCTCCCCCACCCCCACCAGCACCACTTTTAGCACCTAGTCCACCGTATGAGTCTCGGAGCTGATGTCGAATGGTGTGACTGTCCCCCGTCGCCCTTGTTTGAGAAGCCCTCCATGTGGTTTGGGTGATCCTCCTTCAAACTTGCTCATTGCCGGTGTCCCAGCAATCTGTGCAGCTCCTGCTGCTTTAAGTGACAAGGCCTGGATAAATCCAGTAATGACATCCTCAGGGGAGCTTCGTTTGGAGAAAGAAAGCCTAGAACTCAGGAGTCTGGGAAGGTTTTTTTTTTTTCCCTCCAGGCTATACACAGGAGAGGCTCCCGAATGAAATGATGATGGGCCCCCGTGTCTGCAGTTGGGCTTAACCCCTCTCCATCCTTTTACGCAGCTGATGCCTCCCCAATCTTGCTGGGAACCTGCAGGCATGTTCTTAACTAAAATAAGCAATTAATAAATGGTAAAAGTGGGGCTGAGCCCCAGTGGTGTAGTGGTTGAGTGCAGGACTGCGGCCCACTGGCTTGGCGGTTCAAATCCAGTAGCAGTTCTCCAGGAGCAAGGCTGGGCCTCCCACTCCCACCAGAGGGCAGTGATCCCTCCCCCCAAAATATTAGATTTTTTTTTTTTTTTGGTATTACTGCCCTGGTGGGAATAGGAACCCCAGCCCTGCTCCTGGAGAGCTGCTGCTGAATTTGAACTGTCAATCCTGTGGGCTGCAGTCCCGCACTCAACCACTACACCACCGGGGCTCAGGCAAAAAAAAAAAAAAAAAATTTAAAAAGAAAAAAAGAAGTGGTAAAAGTGTACCTGCCAAAAACGAGAAAACTTGGGAGACTCAGTAGTCTTGCATGTGTGAGGCTACAGCGTTCTGCGTCTCCCAGGTCTCAACTCATGCAACAGGGCTCCATTTCCTTAATGGAAGCATGTGTATTAAACAAATACCTTTCCTGTAAGATCAAAGTTGTAGACAGCTGCTTTAAAGAGCAATCAGGCTCATTCTCAGAGACCGTGTTTCTGCTCAGTGCAGATCATGCGTGGGGGAACTGTGTGGCTCCAAAGGTGTCCTTCCCCCCACCCCCAGTCCCCTACTGGGCTTGTTTAAGTAGAATAGTGTGTGACACCATTTCTCTCTTTCAGGTAATCTGCCGAATGTAAAAAGTAAAAATTAGGGCTAAGTGCACTGCTCGTGGTGCCCTGAACAGAATTTGGGCAGCAACTGTCAGTTAAAAACCTTCCCGTGTTCATTTGAAATCTATAAATGAATCCCAGATTTACCCTGAAAGGTAGCTGAGCTGCCCCTCAAACAATACAGCTACTTCAGAAACATCTCCCCTCATCTCCAGTCTCCCTTTGGACTTAGAAACGATGCAGGGATTACATTTACTTCACTTCGGTCGACTCTGACCCCTGGTTAATGTCTTAGAAGAGACCAAAGGTCTAGTGAGGAGAGAGAGGGAAAATACAAATGAATTTCCTGATGGGGAAGAAAACCCAAGTGATGTGGTAGTTTTTGCTGTCGCTGTCAAGCGACGGGTTAGATACGAAGCTAAAGGGTGCTGGAACTTGCCTGGGCTCTTGGAAGTGCACTGACTGACTGGTGGCTCCCTTTCCCTCTGCAGAAGTAGTTCAACAATACTGACTTCATCCAAACTTTACAATGCGAGACAATAGCAACAGAAGACACTCCTGTTACGTGAGTGGTGAGGCTCGATGGTTCCCATGACCCCCTCCTCGGTCTGCCGCACTGGACTCTGACCCAGTATTTAGAGTTGAAATAGGTGAGTATGCGCAAGGCTATGCTGGGGGATGTCTATTTGAAACACGAATACGCCTGGCACTCTAGCCACGCTACGCTTGGTATCATCTTTGCCTTCTGAGACCGAGAGGGATCTCTGCAAGTATTAGATAAATAAATGGAGAATTTGCACTCATCTAAGGACCCAGGCTTGGCCGTGACTGAAGCAGGCCTCCCCGGTTGGCATCTTGGCCGGCCAGCCAGCTAACAGAGTTAAGACGCTTACGTAGACATGGTGGGGAAGCCAAAAGCGAACACAGAAAGTCAGCCTCCTATCTTAGAGGACTGAATTCTAGTGGGGAGGTACAGAAGAGGCAAGTTTAAAGTAGGCGTCATCTTGTGATAGCCCATTGGTTGCTCCAGGAGTTCTCTTAGGAGAACTGCATAGTGTCTGTATTGGGGGGGTTGGAAATGCTTTTACTGAAAATCAGAGGGCCTTTCTATGGTTCCTTACGTTTCCCCAGAAATCTGGAAGACAAAACAGAACGTTCCAAAGGTATCATGGAAGGCAGACTTGTGTAGCTTTTATTTCATTTCTTTGGCAGGGACACCACCAACATTTGATTAATTGCAGCTAGACATCATCACACACATCCAGGCAACAGGAGGACAGAGGCTTGTCATGAAGAACCGGCTGTCCTTGAAATCAGGTCTCCTCTTTACAGCCTACAGAACCTCAGCTCATGCCTTTGGGAGAGGCTCCGGTCCCCAACAGCAGCAGTCATGGAGAGCAGGCGAAGGCTAGGAAAGTGGGTAAGGTTGAATCACGGTGGAAAGTGAGCGACAGCTGTAAGGAGTGGTGACCCATCTCTTGGGCAAGCCCAGAAAGCCCATCTAATTCAGAAGGTAGCTCAAAAAACAAGACTGACAAAGAAATACAAGAAACACCACTGTAAGGGCTGAACCCCGGTGGCGTAGTGGTTGTGCGCAGGACTGCGGCCCACTGCGATGGAGGTTCAATTCCAGCAGCGACTCCACAGGAGCAAAGGCTGGGCCTCCGACTCCCACCACCAGAGGGCAGTGATGCCAAAAAAACAAAACAAACAAAACAAAACAAAAGAGTAATGTGACCGAGAGAAATGACTGAAACCCAAATAAAGGTTGAGACAAGAGGAAAGTAAAAGGAAATAAAGGGAAGAAATAGGAGACAAAGGGCACTTATAGAGGTCTAAATACAAGCTTGTACATAGGTAAGTATAATTATATACGATGCTAGACAAATAGATCTACATGCATACACTTATAGGGTTAGTATTAAGGCAGCAGATGAACATGGGGCCTCTACTCAAGTACTCCCTCAGTGCAAGAACACTTTGTTCTATTAAATTGGCATTCCATGATGCTCACCATCTCATCGTGATCACTGAAGATCTATGGGTGCATAAGCAAAAGTGGTGAAGGAAGCTGATGGTGCCTGGTTATCAAAAGACTTAGCATGTGAAGTCTTAAAAGCTTGAAAGTAAACAAGCGCCCATCCAGCTCAGAAACAACAAAGCTGACATGGAAGAAGCACACCAGCCTGTGTGACCACAAAGTGTCAAAAGGATCAGGTATCAGGCATCAAAGAACTAAAAATTACATCATAGAAATGAGGGAGACTATAAATTGGGGGACCCAGTGCCCATGTGTAGGGCTTACAGAAGGACTTCAGGAGCAGATGAGCCAGTCAGGGTGTGGTGTACCAATGATGAAATATACAGCTTTCCTCTAGTTCTTAACTGTTCCCCCTCTGCCCCGTCACCCCCACTATCATGATCCCATTCTACCTTACAAATCCAGCTAGACCAGAGGATGTACCCTGTACAGATAGAAACCAGAAACACAGGGCATCCAGGACAGATGAACCCTTCAGGACCAGTGGTAACAGTGGTGATACCAGGAGGGTGGAGGGAAGGTGAGGTAGAAATGGGGAACTGATTACAAGGTTCTACATATAACCTCCCTGGCATATGAACAAGAAAGTGGGTGAAAGGAAACAATGGACAGTATATGGTATGACAAAAAATAATAACAAAAATTATCACAAGTTCATGAGGGAGGGGGGAGTATTTAGGGAGGGGGAAAATGAGGAGCTGATACCAAGGGCTTAAGTAGAAAGCAACTGTTTTGAGAATGATGAGGGCAACGAATGTACAAATGTGCTTGACATACAATGGATGCATGTATGGATTATGATGTGTATGAACCCTCAAAAAAAGGTTTTTTAGGGCTGAGCCCTGGTGGCATAAGTGGTTGAGTGTGGGACTGTGGCAATACAAAAAACACCATTGTCCAGAAAAATATATAAATAAGTAAACAATGAAAACAATAATTATAAAGGAAACCTATAAATAGTTCAAGGTCTGTTTGTTGGCCTCTAGGAGTGTTCCCCGGTTGGGTTGAGTGTGATGGGGTGCCACACTCTGGCCTCAAAGTCTGTCCTTGGCACCCCCTCCCCTCAATAATTCTTAGGTGAGGGTACGTAGAGAAAACAACAGTGCTACAAAATCATAGAAATGTCTATTCAATAGAAACATCAAATTGTGAAGCTATTATTTCCTGGCCATATCCTCCATCTAGGTCTATACATCTCTTGTTTGTTTGTTGTTTTGCTTTTTTTATTGGGGGGGGGCATCATTGCCCTGGTGGGAGTGGGAGGCCTAGCCTTGCTCCTGGAGAGCTGCTGCAGGATTTGAACCATCAACCCAGTGGGCCACAGTCCCACACACAACCACTAGGCCACTGGGGATCAGCCCTGTTGCATTACTTTTTATTGTGAGTGGGCAGATGTTTTACAGAGCAGGGCAGTTTTGCACCGGACAACTCCTCCAGGTTTTGTTTCATCTCCTTGGTTGAGAGCTCATCACTGTCATGTCACTTAACTTCCTCTCGGTGTTTCCTCTTCCGCTCTTCCTTCTTGCCTCATTTCAGAGCTTTGCCCTGGGGCACCCTCCATAGGATGGACAACAGACGAGACTTGACGGTAGTGAGTTTGCTTTGGGTTGGTGTCGGCCGCAGGGGTTCTCCACCTTCCTCATGCAGACCTATTCAGCTCTAGAGATTCAAAAGAGAAGCACCCGTCTCCACAGGGGCCCGACCTGAATCTCAGCTGGAAGGCGCCCTCCCGAGCCATGTCCGAGGGACATGGATGAGGTGAAACAGAAGCAGAAAAGGGAAGGCTTAACCCCGCTGCTAACAGTTGGGCCTCCTGCTTTTGAGGTCGCACGTCTTCGCCTCCTGTGCTCGGAGAGGCAGCTTTTCCTCCCTCCCCCACGCGCCCACCCTGGGAACCCTTGACAAATTGTCATTACTTTCTTGTCTTACACCATTCGCTGTCTCTCTCCACTCACGCTGCTGCTGTTTGTCCCAGGGGTGGGGGTGGTTATACATCAAACATTGCAATCGGCAACCGGTTTTTCCTTTCTCCCCCTTCTCCCCACACCATCCTCATGGTAATTGCTACTCCTGTTACTGTTCCTGAGGGGTTTTCTGTCCTGGATGCCATGTGTCCAGAGTGCTCATCTGTACCCGTGTACACACTCTTCCTCGTGACCCTTCTGTGAGGGGCTGTCCGACTGGCTACAGACGGGCTTTGGGTCTCCAGTTCAACCTCCCTAATTTCCACCAATAGAACTGTTTGGGGTCTTCGGATGCCTGATAGCTGACCCCATTGACAGCTCATCATCACACAGGCTGGTGTGCTTCTTCCAGGTGGGCTTTATTGCTTCCCTGCTAGATGGCCGCTTGTTCAATTAAAGCGTTAAGATCCACGGTGCTATATCTTTGGATAGCTGAACACCATCAGCTTTCTTCACCACATTTCCTTATGCACCCTTTTTTTTTTTTCAGTGATCGTATCAGGGAAGGCAAGAATGGCAGGTTATTAGAACAGAGTATTCTTGTGCTGAGTGAGTACTTGAGTAGAGGCCCAATGTCCATCTGCTACCTTACTTAACATTCAAATATATGTACATAGACCTATATCCTTGTCATTATATATAAATGTTTACATAGATATTTATACCTCTATAATTGTCTTTTTCCTTCTAGTTCTTTCCTCCATTTCCTTTTACTTTCCTCCTGTCCCACTATTGGTTCAACCTTTGAGTTCTTGGCAATTCCTCTCAGCTACATTGCACGTGGCGAGCTTATTTTAAAAGTAATTAAATGCTGGCAGAGTGCTCGGGAAAGAGAAGGCTGCACAACTTGAAGAACGAAGTCTATGTTACTGAATTGTACACGTAGACACTGTTGAGATGGCAGTTTTTTGAGTTGGACACACCTTTTATAATGTGTAGTGTTTTTTTTGTTTGTTTGTTTTGGCATCACTGCCCTCAGGTGGTGGGAGTAGGAGGCCCAACCTTTGCTCCGTGGAGCTGGAATCGAACCTCTATCCCAGTGGGCCAGAGTCCCGCGCACAACCACTATGCCCCCGGGGCTCAGCTATAATGTGTAGTTTTATCCTAACTTAAAACTTCTAACTAGTGAGAGCAGGGACTGAACATGATTTTGAATGTGCCCATGGAAATTTGCTACAAATGTTAACATCTGCCCTCTCTCTGCCGGTGGGGGGAAAGCCGAGAATAGCTGAGCTCAGGAACGTCTGGATTTCACCAAGAACCTTTCGTTTCCTCTTCTTAGTGAAGAACAGCACATGTTCACCCGCCCCTCCCAACTCTAACTACCCACTCACACGACCTTCAGCTTAAGAGAGAGCCACCCCCCCTCCTAATTCGGGAGCCAGTATGGCCCAGAGGCGAGCCCACCATGGTTTCACAGCCCCGAGTTACAGTGTCTGACTGGTCAGTGTGAGCATGGGACACAGTCCTAGCCAGTGAGAAGCATGTCGCAAGATCCTTGGTCACCAGGAAAAGAAGTTGGTTTGGGCTGACTGGGGATTTGGTGCCACAAATGACAGCCCCTGAACATGGAACTGGATGAAGGCAATGAGGACTCTGGGACACACTGGAAGTGAAGAAGTCATGAAACATGAACCGTCTGCTGCTGACTGTTTGGGGCCCACGCCCAGGTCTATGGGAGTGTGGAATGCCCAGAGGAACTTCTTTTTCCAGTCACCAGGCTGGCAGCAGTTGGCTCCTTTTGCAGACTTCAGTCAGAAGGCAACAGATGAGAAAGTGGCCTCTCTAAAAGCAAAAAAAAAAAAGAAGAGAGAAGAAAATTTGACTTTGTTGAGAGACGCTCTTTCTACCCACGGCCAATGATCGAAAATCCCATAATTTAGTATCTTACAGGGTAGGAAAAGCCCCAAACTGAACTCAGTGCAGACACAAGGAAGCAGATTTCCCAGAAAAAAAAGAGTAGGCTTCCAAGACTTCCTGAAAACCACCCGTTTTCTCAGAAAAGAGGGCGTAGCTCACCCCGGTCATGGGCAGGACTTCTGTCCCAATGCTTTTTCTCACACGGTTCCTAGGTCAGTGAAATCGCACCAAAGGCAGAAGACGGGAGAACACTAAAGACTAAAGGTGGACCCTACAGCCAAACCCACTGAGAGTGCCTTGATCCCAACTGACAGCGGCTTGGGGGGGAGGGAAAGGGGCAGAGCAAGACCGCCGGACACATCTACAGAGGACAACAGCAACCTGAGAAAGGGTGCCAGACCAGCTTCTCAGTGGCCAAGGGCTTAAACCAACGCTCCTGCAAGTGTAATCCGAGAAGCTAGAAATTTTTGGGTTTAACAAAGAAAGAAAAAGAGGCTGAGCCCTGGTGGCGTAGTGGTTGAGTGTGGGACTGCAGCCCACTGGGTTGGCAGTTCAAATCCAGCAGCTGCTCTCCAGGAGCAAGGCTGGGTCTCCCACTCCCACCAGAGGGCAATGATGCCTACCCCCCCCCCCCAAAAAAAAAAACAACAAAAAAGAAAGAAAGAAAATGATCTGTGTGTGGTAAGTAGTAGAGGGAATTACACAGAAACAAAAAGACAAAAGACTAACTTTATTTGGGGGGGGGGGGGGGGGAGGGGCATCACTGCCTCTGGTGGTCATGAGAGCTACCCAGTGCTGCTCCTGAGAGCTGCCGCTGGATTTCAGCCACCAAGCCCGCGGGCTGCAATCCCGCACTCAACCACTTACGCCACGGGGACTCAGCCCCAAAAGACTAACTTTTTAAAAAAATCATTGGGGGCTCATACAACTCAGCACAATCCATCCATCCTTCCATCCATCCATCCATTGTGTCAGGCACATTTGTACATTTGCTGCTGTCATCATTCTCAAAACATTTCCTTTCTACTTGAGCCCTTGATATCAGTTCATCCCCTCATCCCTCCCTTATGGACCCTTGATAATTTATAATTATTTTTTTCATGTTGTACACTGACTGATGTCTCCCTTCACCCACTATTCTGTTGTCCTTCCCCTTGGGAGGGGGTTATATGTAGATCTTTGTGACTGGTCCCCCTTCCCCCACCTTCCCCTCCAGGTATCACCACTCATTATTGGTCCTGAGGGATTTTTCTGTCCTGAGTTCCTTGTGCTTCCAGTTCTTATCTGAACCCGTGTACATGCTCTGGTCTGGCTGGATTTGTGTGGATTGTGTGGATTTGGGATCATGATAGGGGGAGGGAGGAAGCATTAAAGAACTAGAGGAAAGTTGTATGCTTCATCGCTGCTACACTGCTCTCCTCCCCATGACCCTTCTGTAAGGGGATGTTCAGTTGTCTACAAATTGACTTTAGGGCTTCAGCTCTCTCCCTCATTCACTTTGATGTGATTTTTTTTATTGTTCTGGGTCTTTGATGTCTGATACCTGATCCCATCGACACCTCATGATCACACAGGCTGGTGTGATTCTTCCAAGTGGACTTTGTTGCTTCTCAGCTAGATGACTGCTTGTTTATCATCAAGTCTTTAAGACCGTAGATGCTAAATCTTTTGATAGCCAGGTACCATCAGCTTTCTTCATCGCATTTGCTTATGCACACATTTGTCTTCAGCAGTCGTGTCTGGAAGGTGAGCATCACAGGATATTGTATTATTAGAACAAATTGTATTGAGGAAGTACTTGAGTAAAGGCTCAATGTTCAGCTGCTACCTTAATAGTAAACCTATAAATATATTTACATATCCATTTTATAGATCATATAAAAATATATTTACATATGTACATGCCTGTACTTAGACTTCTAGAAATGTCCTTTGCCTCCTAGTTCTTTTTCCCAAAAGACTAACTTTTTTTTTGGGGGGGGGGCGGGGCATCACTGCCCTCAGGTGGTGGGAGCCGGAGGCCCAGCCTTTGCTCCGTGGAGCTGGAATCGAACCTCCATCCCAGGGGGCCGCAGTCCCGCGCACAACCACTACGCCACCGGGGCTCAGCCCAAGACTAACTTTTTTTTGGGGGGGGGGCATCACTGCTCTCCGGTGGTGGGAGTAGGAGGCCCAGCCCCACTGCTGGAATTGAACTTCCGTCCCAGTGGGCCGCAGTCCCGCACACAACCACTACGCCACCGGGGCTCAGCCCCCAAGACTAACTTTTAATGTAAACTGTAGTACCAAAGCCTCAACAAAAACTCCAAGCCCAGCAGTCTACTACGACTTCTCCAGTTTGGGTGGGTCCAGGAATTGCCACTCATCCCATGCCCTCACCTGGCATAGTGTGGAGAACAAGGGCCACACAAGACTCTTGAGCAGGAAGAACCATGGCCATGGTGGACATTTGGAAGATTCCCAACCGACAGCAAGACCTGGAGTCTCCCGTTGGCTAGCCAGGGGATACACGTCCCTGCTGCTAAACAGGGAGTCTTTCCAGTTCCTGTCTAGCAGGCCGAAGCCTATGCTAGGGAAGCAGTCCTCAGGTCTTGCTTAGCTGTTAACCCAAAGGTTGACAATTTCACCCCATCAGAGGCTTTGTTTGTTTGCTAGAGGCAGAAACCAGGGGTTGTCCCTCTACAGGCCAAATCCCTGCCCCTCCTCCCCCGACCAGGAAGTTGGAAGCTAATGGCTAGAGGACACGCATAAATTCAGACCTTTGGGCTGAGCCCCGGTGGCGTAGTGGTTGTGCGCGGGACTGCGGCCCACTGGGACGGAGGTTCAATTCCAGCTCACAGGAGCAAAGGCTGGGCCTCCTACTCCTACTCCCATCACCAGGGCAGTGATGCCTAAAAAAAAAAAAAAATTCAGGCCTTTGAGACAGGAAACCAGTACTCTTGGAGGGTCCCAACCTAGGCCAGGTGGGCTTGATCCAGCCAATGGGTCTACCCGTCATGGACCATGCCTCCCAGGGGAGGCCCCTGAAAAGCCAAAGCCAGGCTAGGAAGCCCGCTGCCCTCTTTTCCAGCTGCACCTCAGCTGGCTGTGCTGTGGTTTCTCTGACCTCGGGTTTCCACTCTGAGGGATCCTGTGTAAAACCTGACACTCCTTCTGCCCTTCATAAACCCCACTTGGACCACACACCAGGCTGCGGTGTGAATCCTTTCAGGTGCAAAGCCAAGGAGACCTCCATCCCCCAACCCCTGGAAACCTAACAGCTTCCCAGGAGAAATGAGCGGGCAGTGGACTTCCATAAAGCATGCTGACCGGCAGGGACCCGAGTGATGGGTCCCTGAGGGCTCGGGAAGTGTGGGAAAAGGGAGTGGATAGCACTGCTGACTGTGTAAGCCCACCTGATGGAATTGAACAACAGAACTGGGCGTAAATGGATGTATTGGGATGGGAGAGAGAGGTCAACAAACAGTATTATTTAAAACATTACAGCCTAGGACACCCTCTGCCCTATAGTCACTATAATTCTGCACCAACTGGACAGCAACAAACAGGCCCTAACCCCCGAGCCAGCTACTGCTTTCCATCCCAGTGCGGAGCAGCGTGCAGTCAAGTCCCTCTGCCTTCCTCCACGCTGGCCTGGCGAGAGGTTGCGGACTGACTTCAGCTGGAAGCTCCAAGGGCGCGCGCAGGGCCCTGTGCCCACAGCCGGTGAGGGATGAGCCAGGGATGAGCCAGACCTTCTGGTTTGGGTCAGTCAGTCCCGAGGAGGTGGAGAGAGGGCGTGACGAAGTTCTCTTCTATCATCTCCTGCTTTTAAATGTAGGTGACGCTGCCTGTTCACCAACCATTCGCCCTTGCTTCCCTTCCAACTGAATGCTAACTGTGTTTATAGATACAATATGCTCTTTCATTTTTAAGTTCAAATTTCTGGAAAAAAATTATTGTGATGCGGGTGAAACTTCACAGAGCAAATCAGTCCTCCGCTCAATGCCTCTTTTATTTTTTTTCCCCAATGATTTTATTGGGGGCTCTTACAACTCTTATAAGATTCAATGCCTCCTTTGTACTGAGCACATTTGTACACATGTTGCCATCTTCATTTCCAAATATTTTCTATATGTGTTCTTAGTATAAGCTCCTCTCCCCCACCTTTTTTTGTTTTGTTTTGTTTTTTGTTTGGGCATCACTGCCCTCAGGTGGGGGGAGTGGGAGGCCCAGGCTTTGCTCCATGGAGCTGGAATTGAACCTCCATCCCAGTGGGCTGCAGTCCCGCGCACAACCACTACGCCACCGGGGCTCAGCCCTCCCCCACCTTTTTTTTAATAAATCATTTTCTTGGGGGGTTTATACAACTCCCATCACGATCCATATATACATCAATTGTGTGCAGGCCACATTTTCACACTTGTTGCCATCATCACTCTCAAAACATCCTCCCTTCACTTAGATCCCCAGTACCAGCTCCCCATATATCCCTCCCCTCTCACCTCCCCCATGAACCCTTAATAATTTACAAGTTATTACTTTTTCATATCGTACACTGTCCACTGTGTCCCTTCAGTCACTTCCCCGTTATTTGTACCCCAGAGAGGAGGTCATATGTAGATCCCTGAAATTGGTTCCCCTTTTCTATACCACCATCCCTTCACCCTCCCAGTCTCACCACTCCCACCACTAGTCCTGAGAGATCATCTATCCTAAACTCCCCATGTTTCTGACTCCATTGTACAGCCCCTGCTCTAGCCGGACTTGTCTGGCAGAATTGGGATCATGATAATGGATGGAAGGAAGCATTTGAGAACTAAAGAAAAGTTGCATATTTCATTGCTACTATACTGCACCCTGACTGGTTCATCTCCTCCCCGCAACCCCTCTGTAAGGGGATGTCGCTTTACCTATTGATGGGATTTGGGTCCCCAATCTGTACTCCCCCTCACTTACAATGACACAATTTTTAGTTCCTTGATGCCTGATACCGGATCCCTTCAACACCTCATAGTCCCACAGGCTGGTGTGCTTCCCCTGTGGGCTTCGTTGCTTCTGAGCTGGATGATCGCTTGTTTACTCAAGCCTTTAAGACCCTAGATGCTATATCTTTTGATAGCTGAGTACCATCTGCTTTCTTCACCACATTTGCTTATGCACATGTTTGTTGTCAGTGATCATATCAGGAACGTGAGCATGCAACGTTATGATTTTTAGTTCTTGAAGCCGGATAACTGATCCTTTTTTTTTGGTGGGGGGGGGGGGGACATCACTGCCTCTGGTGGTCGTGGGCGCTACCCAGTGGCACTCCTGAGAGCTGCCGCTGGATTTGAACCTCCAAGCCCGCGGGCTGCAGTTCCGCACTTATTTACATACTTAGGCCACCAGGGCTCAGCCCAATAACTGATCCCTTTAATACGCTGTGGCCTCACAAGCTGGTGTGCTTCCTCCATGTGGACTTTGTTGCTTCTGAGCTAGAAGGCTACTTGTTTACTTTCAAACCTTTAAGACCCCAGATGCTACATCTTTTGATAGACAGGCACCATCAGCTTTCTTCACCACCTTTGCTTATGCACACATTTGTCTTCAGTGATCGTGTCGGAAGGTGAGCATCATGGAATGCCAGTTTAATAGAACAAAATGTTCTTGCACTGAGGAAGTACTTGAGTGGAAGTCCGATGCCCATCTGTTGTCCTAATACTAACCCTATAAGTATATACACGTTGATCTATTTCCCCGTCATATGTAAATACATGCACCTCTGTACATGCGTGTGCCTCCTTATTTTTATGGTGTTGACTGTACTCCCCACAAAGTAACAGCACCCTTCCCGCTTCCTTCTCTGGGTGTTTGCTGTTCCTATTCATCCTTCTTTCCGATTCCTCTGGATTTTATCACCGAACAAATACTGCCCTTTTGATTTCTCAGGGTTGATTGTTTTCTCCCTCCCATGCCCACGCCCACCGTGCAATGCTTCAGTGTCCAAAGCCGAGGGACAGAGAGACGGGCAATGGCTCTGGGCTATAACGAACTCTGGCTGAGGTCCTGGGAGAGGCCCACGGGGCTGGACCTGCCTAGTCCAGGCTGATTGTTCTAAGGAGACCATCCCTCCCTAGTATGATTATTTACCTTACACACTTACCTGCTGTTTGTTTAAAAGTTGAGTTAAGAGAGTGAATTCAGTTCCTGGCTTCCAGGGTGACCAGGGACCATAGTGCCAGGGGTTCACCGGTTTCTGTGAGACCAGGAAGATGCGTTTCTTTGTCTCTAAGTGATTTTGGATTTCGTTTCACGTTTTCCTCCAACTCTATTCAGAACCTTCAATTTCCATCCCTTTCAGAGCGCCTTTTCTGTACTGTCTTGCTCCGAAAGGAAGTCAGAGAGGTAGCCCAGGAGCCAGATCAGACAGAACTTCAAAGGCCACTTAAGGACTTTGTATTTTAAATTCTCTAGAATGTAAGTTTCAGGATGGCATGCGTGGTCTGTTGTCACTATTGTGTCCCCAGAAGAGCAGTGTCTTAGCTATTTGGGACTGCTGTAACAGAAATGACGGGTTTACCAAACAGAAATTCACCCCCTTACAGTTCAGGAAGCTAGAAGTCTTTCTCTGTCTGCTTTGAAAGAAGGTCCTGTTCCTTCCAACATCTGTGGGCCAACAGCGCTTGTGTCTAAAAGCTTCTCGGTGCAGGGACAGAAGGGCCATAGGAAAAGCTCTCACCCTGGTTCTTCTTTCTTCTTGGTGTCCATGAAGTCCCTCTTTTCCTGCTTCCTGCCTTCCTTTATCTTCTGTAAGATAGACAGTGGCACGGGCCACATCCCAGGGAAATTCAGGTCACAGTCGATGAGCTGCAACCCACACCAATCCTCCCTCGTTGACAAAACCAATGCCTCATGAACATGGAGTCGAGAAACCAACCTTGCTGCCACCAGTCGATTCCAAATGAGAGGGATCCCTAAGGACAGGGCCAAACTGCCCCTCTGGGTTTCTGAGACAGCAAGCCCCTCTTTCTCCCTCAGAACAGGTGGTGGTTTTGACGCGTTGACCTTCAGAGTAGCAGCCCCACACATAACCACTCTGCCACCATGCCTACGCATTAATACACAGAGGTCAGGGTTTACAATATAGTACAGAAAGGAGATACTTACACAGGTGTGTGTGTGTATGTGTGGGTTTGTGTCACCACGTCATCATCATAATTGCCGTTATCATAACTACCAAGCTACAAAATCGTATAACTGCCCAACTCCTAAGAATCATGACCCCAACCCAGTAGACACATAATTTGGGGACAAGGGGGCACAATTAACTCCACGAAGAGGACCAAACATTCTACCAAGGACTGGCTGGTGGATTTGAATGACCAGCCTTCGGGTCAGCAGCTGACTGCTTGACCACTGCAACACTGGGGATTCCTGACCAAGCAGAGGGTTGTTGCTAGGCACCATCCAGCCAGTTCCCACTGAGGCATCCCTGAGGACAGCCAAGGTCAAATTGCCTGGTCCCGCCCATCCTCACAATTGCCCCTGTGCCTGACACAGCCACTGTGTCAATGCACCTCCTTGAGGGTCTGGCTCTTTTTCACGGCCCCTTTATTTCACCAAGCATCATGTCCTTCCCCGGGGACTGGTCTCTCCTGACTAGCACTCCGACCCACACATGCCGGTTTGTTCTTTGACCAGGCCAGGGTGCTTTGACGCTTCCTCTCCAGCACCAACTTCATCTGCATCGATTCTCCTTCCGTCTTCCTTATTCCATGCTCGACGTTCACATGCCCATGAAGCAACTGGAAATACCAGGGCATGAGTCAGACGAACCTTAGTCCTGAAAGTCACATCCGCGCTCTTCAACCCCCTTCAAAAAGTCTTGGGTAACAGAATGACCGAATGCAACCCAACTTGTGATCTCTTCACTGCCGCGTCTGTGAGCCTTCGGGGTGGAGACGCGTCGGGCCAAATCCTTGACAACTTCAACCTTTTCTCCGTGGGTCACGATGCGACTTATGGGTCCAGTTCCGACGATTCGGGGCTTCTTCCCAGGAATGCAGTTTATGACCCTACCACCCCGAACGTGCCCACTCTTGTCTGACCTCAGACGCTAAGCAGGGTCGGAGCTGGTTAGTACTTGGATGGGAGTGCATTGACAGTACTCCGTCCTGAAGGCTGCAATTCTGGATGTTCAGCAGTCCGTGCTTCCAGTCCTCCCTTGTGAGCAAGCAAGGTTGTGTCAGCTGTATATCGCTGGCTGCTGCTAAGCCTTCCTTTAATCCTGATGCTGACCTCGTCTCCATATAATCCAGCTTCACGGATGATTTGCCCAGTGTAGAGAGTGAGCAAGGATGGCGAGGGCATGCAACCCTGGCACTCACCTCACCTGATTTCTTTTGGGGGGGGGGGGCATCACTGCCTTCTGGTGGTGGGAGTAGGAGCCCTAGCATTTGCTCCTGTGGAGCTGGAATTGAACCTCCGTCCCAGTGGGCCGCAGTCCCGCGCACAACCACTACGCCACCGGGGCTCAGCCCTTCCACCTCACCTGATTTTAAACCACGCAGTATGCCCTTGCTCTCTTCCCACAACTGCCCAGCACATGGGTCTTAAGGATTGTGTTATTTTTAAAAATGAGCTTTGCCCAGAGGGACCACGCGCTTTGCTGTGCGGAGAATAGACTGCAGTCAGGACTTAGCTGAGTGGGGAACAGCACGGAGGTAAGGAAGTGATCCGGGACAGTAGAATGCCGGGGGTGGTGGGGTGGGTGGTGATGGGTGGTCTTCACTTATATTTATTCCATAGAGAAAGGAATATTCCATAGAGAAAGATGTGGGCCATACACGGAGTGAAAAATAACTCCCAAACGGTGACCGAGTAATGTTTGATTCACCATCACAAGGCGGACTGGAAAGGAAGCTGGACCGGGAAAGCTTCCATCACGCTGGAACTTCCCTCTTTGATTGCAGTGCAGACTCCCACCAGCCCCCCTCTAGATGACATTAGCAATTTTGCAAGGTGAATTTAACAACTAGTCACTGAGAACAGGCGGCTAGTTTGTGACTTGGGGGTTCAGAAATTACCCAACAGACACTACCCCTGCCCCCCTGGTCTTTCTGTCCTGTGGGGAAGTGAGGTGAGTGAATGAAAGGGGAAGGAAGGGAAAGTCTCAATGGAATGAACATCTCAGCTCTCAGCTGGGATCTGAAGATTGAGTCAGAGCTTCCCGTGAAAACAAGTGCTTCAGGCAGCGAGAAGAGTGTCATGCAAGCAAAGGAATGGATATATTCAGGAGAAGCTGAAGTGTAGCATGGACGTGGTGAACCTGAAGAGTTAAAGCGGGAGCAAGCTCACACAGGGCCTTGAAGTTCATAATGGCCGTGAATACGATCTGAAGAGCCACGGAAGCTTTCCTGAGTCCTCTTCAGAAGAGAGGCACCGTGACAGAGGAGTCCAAAGCAAGAGGACTCTTCCACCGAGAGAATCCACTTAAGACCATACAAATGATCACAGCCATCAGGGACCGAGATGAAGAAAAAATACATAAAACATTTATATATGCCATGAATAGGGCACCACACCATTTACAAAATAACATTTATTGAGCTGTCATTTACATACCCTATAATTCACTCCATTCTCGGAGTTTGTGGCACTGTAGTGGCTTGCATGTTGCCGTGACACTGGATGACCTATCACTGTCATTTCAAACACCTGCAGGATTGTCTCTGTTGACAGGTGCAGGGAAACTTCAGCATGAAAGTTAGGAAGAAGGAATAGGTGGTTAGTTTCTGAGGAATTAGTCCCTGACAACCTACAAGGAAGATCAGTGCATAAAATTAGAATTCTAATTTACTCACTCACCCCTACAACCAATGATGAAGAAATTGAATTATGCAAAAATCCTCCCATCTGAATTTGATCAAAGATGTAATCAAGATGCAATGGTCATGACTGGCAATTGGAATGCAAAAAAAAAAAGGAAGTTGGAATCAAAAAGGAGGAATTAGGAATAGAAATTTTGCAAGACTGTACATGATAGAATTTTGCAAGGCCAATGCCTTCATGATTACAAAAACCATTTTTCAACAACACTCAGGGCATGTGGGCCTCACGAAATGGAACACACAGGAATCAAACTGACCACCTCCGTGAGAAGAGACGATGGAGAAGCACAATGTCAAGGCCAGGGGTTGACTGTGAAACAGAACCTCAAGTGCTCATAGTGAATTCAGGTCAAAGCCGAGGAAAATGAAAACAAGCCCATGAGAACCAAAATACAACACCAAATGTATCTCATCTGAAGTGGATTTCAGAACAGAGGTGATGCCCCGAACACTAATGACCAAAAACCAAATGATGGTGAGATGACACTAATGACCTCAAAAATGAAGAAAGACAAGTGTCATTAAAAAGACAGGAAAGGACCAATAACACTGTGCTGCTCCGGACACATTTGGCGCGTGACGCACCACCGTATCTTCCAGATGCGGAGATGGAGCGCGGTAGGCAGGAGTCCAGAAGAGCCCCCCCTCGCCTGGTTCTGTCGGGGCCCAGGCCTGTCCAGCGGGGTGTTTGCAGCAGATTCTGCCAGGTATCTATCACACAAACCTCTGGTTCTTCATTCTTCCAGCTCCACCTTGCTGCTCTGTCTGCCGTTCTTTTCTTTTGGTTTGGTTTGGTTTGGTTTGGTTTTCTTAGGCATCTGCCTGCCATTCTTGACCAGAGCGTGGCCCCAAACTGTACGAGGTCCTTCCGGGGCGCAGACTCAGAGACAAGGAGCTTCTTTGGCAGAAGGAGTCGCTCGGGCAGTTTAGTCCACTCACAGCCCATCTTTTTCTGATAACTGCTTAGAGATGTTTCCCCCTTGCCCACGTTTGATTGGTTGGTTGTCTTTTTTTTAGCCGTGTCAGGATGTTGTTGACTTCCTTCGTTGTGGCAGGAGAAGTCCTTTGACTGGGGTCAGCCGTTCAAACACAGTCACGTGTAGGCATCCGATTTCTGGGGTTGGGGCTCGGCCCGCAGGTCGTCTCGGAGATCCAGGTGGCCTGGTGGCAGTTTGGATGGTAGCGGAGGAACTGCTGATGCGCTTGGTGCGTTCGTAGCCCACGGTGGTGGTTCAGGTTCGGACACCGGTCCAAATCCCAGTCTCGCGCTCCCTCCCCCCCCCAACCCCGCGGCGTCCCTGTGGAATCCCACACTCCCCGTCTTTTGCGAAGACTTTTGAAAGTTGAGGTTGACTAAATGCAAACCCTTCTTCCAACTGAAATGACCTCTCTCCTGCTCGCTGCCCCTCGACTCGGCGGGATGCCTTTCTCCAGGAGTCGGGCTCCAAACGTGTCCCAAAAGGCGACCAGACGTCCCGCTTTCTAACATTTGCCCTGCGGCGTTTTAAAAATTAAAATAAATATATTACAATACGCTTTTTGCATTCTATGAACATTTATTTTTGGGGGGGCATCACTGCTCTCCGGTGGTGGGAGTAGGAGGCCCAGCCCCACTGCTGGAATTGAACCTCCGTCCCAGTGGGCCGCAGTCCCGCGCACAACCACGACGCCACCGGGGCTCAGCCCTCTATGAACATTTTTGTTGCTCCATATAGACCAAATATCTAATCAAGAACCCTCTCCAACCCCCACCCCGCCAATGGTGTCCCGCTTAAACTCAGATCACTCTGGAAGGAAGATGAGTGAATGAGGGACAAAGGGGATCCACTCTACCGGATGCTTCCATGAAGCAAAAATTAGCCGGCCAAGGGCTCAGACACCTATGGGGGGGACCGTCCAAAGCTGGGCGTGCCCAGACCAAGGTCACCTAGGCCCTCCGATGAAGGTCAACGTGGGCACGCGCAGAACCAGCAACCCGACCATTCAGCCAGAAGCACAGCCCTTCCCCGCACCCTCCCCCCCTCCCTCTGCCCCTCCCCAACCATGTGGGCGGAGGAGGGGATGAAAAGCGGGAACTGAGGCAGCCCCCCTCTCCCCGCCCTCCCTCTCCGCAGCTTTGGGCTCCGAGGGCGCCTCCAACACGGGGAACTCTCCCACGGGTGAGGCTCCCTGTCCCTCACAGAGTTACTGGGCATGCAAATAGGCTTCCGCCCAGGGGCTTTTTTCAGTGCTGAGAAAGAAGAACTGAGGAAAACCATCCTAGAAAGCTAACCTTCTTCCAAGACACATTTGGCTGTTCTCCTGGCAGTGCGGATGCTTTCAGTAGTCTTCCCGGACACTGTCGGTCAAATGCAGCGATTCTCCCCGCGTCTCCCTCAGTAACCATGCCACTTTCGGATCCCTATGAGGTGATGGAAGACAGCATGGCTCGGGTCGGGCGCACCGTCAACCTCCAAGGAGCCTCCCTGAATTTCAGCCTCCGAAAGCGGGGTCGTGGCCGCATCCTTACCCTGGGGAACGGGAGCTTTGGTCTCCCGGCTGCTGCTTCCACGAGCTGTGACTGGATCCCACCAGACGAAATCCAACCACCTCGCGCTCTGCTCCATTTAATGATGGCCCAGTTGTGAGGATTTTGTGGAAGAGGGGTGAAAGAACCTACTGTTAATCAAAAAAAAGCGTATAGTTTAAAAATCCAATATGTAACAGCCCCCAACTTTGCGGTAAACATTCCTGTGAAGCCTTGGCAGTAAGGATGTTCTCTTTGAGGAAGGAGACAAGCAGGGTCATGGATGCCTATCTGACCGCCCCTGGAGCAATCCTTGATGGTCTGATAAAGACCTGGGGAGACAGATGGAGGCGGTTTTCCTGTGAAACTTGCTCATATTGTTCGGGGTTTCTGTTACTATCTCCAGAGATTATTGCAAAACCTGTTGGGGGATCATACCTGCAGGTATATGCCTTGCTTGGTTTTCACGGACTCTTTGCAGCAGTGTGGAAGTAGCAAACCTTTCTGCTTCCCTCTATCTAGCACTTGCAAATACAAACTTACAACATTTCTCAAATCAACCTGATCCCCACCTTTGGCTGAATTAGTGACGGGCATTCCAGAACCTTTTGTTTCCTGGCAACTATAGGATCTCTGTTAATGGCAGTGTCCGTTTTTATTTACTTATTTTAGTTGGGTGCTTTTACAACAACTCATACAAATTGTATCAAGCACATTTATACATATGTTGCCATCGTTTTCTTTTTTTCTTCTGAATACAGAGTAATTTGTTTCATGAAAGAAGACAAAAGGCAACAATCTATCAATTAGCGGCAGATCACAAAGGAGAAATAAACGATGTTCTACATTGAAAGTGTTTCATGAAAGAAAACAAAAGGCAACAATCTATCAATTAATGGCAGATCATAAAGGAGAAATAAACGATGTTCTACATTGAAAGAGTGTTCCGTGGGAGAGCATGCATCTTGAGCTGAAAAGTTTTGTTCATTCTTTTCTTCTACTGGTAACAGAGCCCTCGTCTCTCAGCAGTCCATAGCATGTTACTCTGCCCATAGCATCAGCGTATGATGAAACCAAAGGCATTTAGTCTAACAGCCATGCTGTTGTGTGTTGCCCTTTATAAAAACATTTATTGGAAGCATTTACCTACAGCAAAGCATACTTTAAATCTTGAAAAGCACTTCTAACATCATTTGAATATATATTTTCAGTGTAAATGAATCTGCGGAATTGGATTTTTTTTTTTAAATGAGAAGATCATTTTATTGGGAGCTCTTACTGCTCTCGTAACAGTCCATGTATCACTCGCCAGGTGCAAGGCTGGGCTTCCTCCCATCATGCCACAAAAAACCACAACAAAACAATCCATACATCAATTGTATCAAGTATACTTGTACATATATTGCCATCATTTTCTAAACACTTTCTATTTGAGCCCTTGGTATCAGGTCCTCTTTTTTCCCCCTCCCACCCTTGTGAGTCCTTGATAAATTATACATTATTTTTATTTTCATATCTTATATCTGCTGTCCCCCTTCACCCATGTTTCTGTTGTAAGTCCCCTGGTCAATAGCTTATGATTAATCATTCAAGATACCATGATACAAAACTGTAGGAGGCCTCAGGATGGACTTCATAACTACTCAAGAAAGCCGCTTGACCCTGGGGGGAGCTGCCATCTTTCCCCTGTCAAAGTGCCCTTTAAAAAAAAGAAGCATCCTCCTCTCTCCCTCCGTGAGGGGGATCCACTTCAGACTTTCCAAGCAGGCCCATCTGGCCTAGCTCAGTCTCCTCATCTCTTTTGATGTGACCCTGTGGTTAAGTAAGCCTTGAACTTCTGGAGCCTTAGAAATCACCTGGGTGGTGCTAGCAACGTCTTTCCCTGTACAACAACCTGAAGTTATCTGCAAGACCTGGCATTCCCCCACAGGGACTGAACTTCCCAGAGCTTAAGGTTCTGAATTACTGGATTTTCGGTTAACTCCCCGATGACCAGGGTTCCTGTGAGCACCATAAACCGCAAAGGAATCTCACTGTCGACTCGTCCATTCCGACCCACAGCAGCCCGTGAGGACAGGGCAGAACCGCCCCCCGGGGGGCTCTGAGACTGCAAGTTTCCACTGGCGTGGAGAGCCCCATCTTTCTCCCAAGGTAGTTTGGGTTCGCAGCCCAGCATGGAACCCCTCGGCAACCAGGCCTCCTTTGAGCACCACAGCAAACCTTACAACATGCCCAGGAATCCTGCTGGACAGACAGGAGGGCAGCAGGATCAAGGATATCCTCGCTCAGACTCTCGCTCACTCTGCTCGCATGTCTTTTCTGGCAGATGGGAAGTTCGTTCTCAAATGAACATTTACAAAGTCTTGTGGGTAAGAGTTAAGTCCTGGAGTCCGTCAGCCTGCCTATGTTGGACTCAAGCTTCTTGACCTTGTGATCCCACGCAAATGAAAACATCACTTCTTTCCTTTGTAAAATGAAGATACCGACAGTCCCCATTCAGAGGCTTGCTTTGGAGATTCCATTATTTAATACATGCAGTACTTTGAAATAGTCTCTGCCACCTAAGTTGCGGCAGGGATCAATGTCATTGTTGTCATCACACAACTCACCAGGGAATTTCCGATATACTGAGGTCAGAACAGCAGTGACGCATGCCAGAAAAAGAAAAAGCACAATGTTCAAAAATCATAAAACTTTGAAGTAAAATATTATATCTAAAAGGATAAAGACTCTAGGATTAAAGCTTAAGGAAAAACAAATTAAGAGAAAAATAAAAATAAAGACAGATTTTGGCTGAGTCCTGGTGGCATAGTGGTTGTGTGTGGGACTGCGGCCCACAGGGTTGACGGTTCAAATCCAGCAGCAGCTCTCCAGGAGCAAGGCTGGGCTCCCTACTCCCACCAGGGCAGTGATGCCCCCAAAAGTAAATAAGTAAATGAAAATAAAGACTATTTGATTGTAAAAACATTAAACATATTCTTGGTATCAATGTCATTCATTGCAGTCTTATTTGTACCTCAGAATGCTGGAAACAGCATAAATGTTCAGGTAAGTGAACTCCTCATTCAACGCTCCATTAAAAAATCATTGTTTCGCTGAGTCCTGGTGGCATAGTGGTTGAGTGTGGGACTGCGGCCCACTGGCTTGGCGGTTCAAATCCAGCAGCAGCTCTCCAGGAGCAAGGCTGGGCCTCCCACTCCCACCACAGGGCAGTGATGCTCCTCCCCCCAAAAAATCATTGTTTCAGTCCTGAGCTCACAGAACTTGTCTTTACTTTACTATGCTTTATGTTATTAAATCACATTTTACTTTTTTGGGTTTTTTTTGGGGGGGGGGGAGAATCATTGCCCTCTGGTGGTCGTGGGAGCTACCCAGTGTGCTGCTCCTGAGAGCTGCTGCTGGATTTGAACCAGCAAGTCTGTGGGCCACAGTCCTGCACTCAACCACTTATGCCACCGGGGCTCAGACCTATTAAATCGTATTTTATCTATTTAAATAGAAAATGTACATCTTTATTGTGGATGCACCAATGAAAAACTCGTGACTTGAGCTCTGTCATCCCTCTTACGTAGCATCATTTTAGAGATTCTATCTAATGCAGGTAGATGAGCTAGAAATTATAGGTAAAAAATGGAAAGAGAAGTAAAATGTACCTCTGTGGATGATGTATCCTGTTTCTTTTGTATTAAAATATTTGATTCCTAGTAAATGCCTGTGTTTATGAATAAACTATGAATATCTTGGGAGATCCAGGACATCCCAAAGCCTCCAGAGTCATCTCCACCTCCCCCACCCCCCGGCTCCATCAGGTACGCCGCTGTGCCCTGTGCCCTGAGCTCACCCTCACTCCTGCAGGCCGTTCTCCCTGAAATGCCTTTACTCCTCCTCTTCTTGGACCACTGAGGCCTTTCAACGAACGGCTCTTAGTGACTCCTCATTCAAAACGCCATTAAAAAATCATTGGTTCATTCCTGAGTTCAGAGAACGTGTCTTTATTTGACTATAGTCTATATTATTAGTTGCTTACATGTCTGTGTTTACCCCCGGTTTACAAATTTCTTGCAGTCTGGGCCATGTCTTGCTCATTTCCCCCCTCATTCTCCTAACCTTCATACACTGCTTACTGCCTGGTAACTCATATTGATGTACAGTATTTTTTGCACAGAATTATCTAAAATAGTACCTGACATACAGTAAACATGAAATAAAAGTGATCTCTCTCAACATGTTATGAAAAGTGGCCAAACAAGCTGTGCGGAAGTATGATTTGGCCAGCGAGGTTCTTTGAGGCCCAAGACTCGTGGAGGAGGAAGCGGGGTGAGTGATGTTGCCTTGCGGGGACTGCAGTCAAGGACCCGAGACTAAATGTGAACGGATTACTGAAGGGGACACCGAGGGGCTTTGTAAGCCTTCCCCAACCCATCATAAAGGAGGTGGAGTAGCTGGAAGACAGAAATGTAGAATAAAAGTTAAAATACCAGACTTTCTGGAGTAGCGGGAGCTAGATGAATTCCTGAAATTATCTTTAGACTTGAAACGAAAAATATCAACTATCCTTAAATCTTCATCTTTTTTTTTTTTTTTTTTTGATTTTGCTTTTTTTGGGGGGGGCATCACTGCTCTCCGGTGGTGGGAGTAGGAGGCCCAGCCCCACTGCTGGAATTGAACCTCCGTCCCAGTGGGCCGCAGTCCCGCGCACAACCACGACGCCACCGGGGCTCAGCCCCCCTTGAAGTCTTCTTAAAAGCAGATAATAGTTGAGTTTAAATAGTAAAGAATGTCTCTGCCTTGAGCATGGTGTTCTTTAAAGAGCCATCGATAGGGGATCAGGTTGACAACAGTAGCTCTGACGATTTCATGGCAAACCTGGGGGGTGGTGAGCTTATGTTAGGGGGAGGAACAACCCAGAAGAGGAAGGTAAAAGTGGCTGCGTCTCTCACAGAAGGTACCTCTGTCACTCGATCTGTAGAAATAGTTGCATTGCTTTATGCTTCGCCGCATAGAGTCAACAACAAGAATGAAGACGACTCTGGGCTGAGCCCCGGTGGCGTAGTGGTTGTGCGCCGGACTGCGGCCCACTGGGTTGGAGGTTCAAATCCAGCAGCAAGGCTGGGCCTCCTCCTCCCACCACCAGAGGGCAGTGATGCCCCCAAAACAAACAACAAAAACAACAACAAAAAGAATGAATAAGACTCATTAGAAAAGATAAAAAAAAATAGGATTTTCAATTTCTTCTTTTGAGGGCAATAAAGGTTTAGGCTGTTGAACTTCAGAAAAGGCCTTAGGGCACATATTTTTTCAAGAGGCAGTTCATCTGTGCTTGAACCTGGTGCTCTCCTTCAGACATCCCTCCCCCAGGCAGAATGAAATGCTGTCTTCTTGGTCTTGCTGATGTACCTGAAACTACCCTGGAATGTGAGGCTCTCTGAGGTTAGGCACCCGCCCTCGCCCCAGTCTGAACCTATTACTGCCAGGGTCAGTCCTCAACCACGGAGCTGTTCCCTTCACACACCCCCCCCCCCACCTCCACCCCCCAGTTCAGCACAGCTTTTGTTCTTTGTTTTAAGTACAGTTCTTGCTGGAGTGTAAGCACTCTACAAATGTTAGTTGAAGAAATGGACATATAAATGAACTGTTAGCACGACGGTCTCTCCAGTCAAACTGAGCACCTCGAGGACAGGGAATATGTATCATGCATCCTTAGGTCCCCAGCACCCACCACAGTATCCGACACAAAATGAATGTGCATGAAATAGCTGTTTATTACATTGAAGATGAGAGATACGCACTTGATTTAGCCCACACACCACCCACCCCTCCTGAGAAAATGCAAAGGGAGAAAAAGAAAACACATTTCTAGTATCATGTAGACTTGTCCCAAACGTTTATGGGTAGACAGATGAAATGGATAGACAGATGAAAAACATAAGTTCTACTGTGATGACATATATAAAGGGTGCGTGGAAACTGAGAAGTCAGGTCACTGTAGCCCTCCAAAGTTCTTAAAGCTAACTAGTCCCATGAATGAAAGTCTAGCCTAGGCTTAGTTTTCTAGGTTCTAATGACCTACATGGGCCGGCCCAAGGACAACACAGTCAGGGCTGGTTTTGTCACACCTCAGAGCAGAAGAGCACATACCCCTCCTGTGTCACAGTGTAAAAAACAAGGGCTCTGAGTGGAGAGAAGTGTCACCTGAAACACACATAAGTAGGGAAAACTAACACATCTGCTTCACAAGAAGGACGCAGTCACTTCTTTCCATTAGTCCAGCACGCCGTCACTGAAGAACGGAAGAGGGGGATTGCGTCTGCTGGCTGGAGTCACATCTTGGGGAAGCTGGCCATGTTGGCAATGCCGCAGGCGTTGTCCTTATTCCGGGCCATGAGGATATAGCCTTTCAGTCCCCAGCTCTCTCCCCAGCTGGAGGGCCAAGAGAGAAAAATACTGAGTGTGCTTTTCCATTAAAAGAATACCCAAGGGGCTGAGCCCCGGTGGCGCAGTGGTGGTGCGCGGGACTGCGGCCCACTGGGTTGGAGGTTCAAATCCAGCAGCAGCTCTCTAGGAGCAAGGTTGGCCCTCCTATACCCACCAGGGCAGTGATGCCCACGCACGCACAGACACACACACACACACACTCACTACCTAGAAACTGATGGTGGTCAAGAACGAATGAGGACATTTTTACCTTTGGAAAATCGAATATGGAAATGGGACCGCAGGGGAGGGACATAAATGAAGCAGAGAAACAGGAAAGCAGGGCTGCTGGATGAAGCTCTGAGAGTGGACAAGATTATGAAAAAACAGAGCGTACGAAAGAGAAGGCTCCTTCTCCAGGGCCCGCCGTGATCCTGCTTCTGCTCGAGTCTGTCCCTTCTTCCTCTCTTAGATTCCTCCCCCTAATAAAATTAGGGCAGAATACACATTTGGGGCCGAGAAACATGACAGGGAGGACTCCGGCCCAAAGCTGTGGGAGAGGTACTTCTCCTAAGGGCTGCTCAGGATCCCCCGGAACTGACATGGGACTGCGATAGAAACTGTTCCCCGAATCCATTCCAGCCTCCCATTCTAACCCTCCAGCCGGCGGCCCACATCCAGCACTGCTGCTTTCCTTGGTGAACTCCTCAAAGTCTGGGACTCTTGCTCCCTGGTGGGTGCTCAGGGCAGAACACTCACTCAATGCTGCTGCCGGGTGGGCGCTGACCCATCGTGAAGGGGAGAGAATAATTCTTAGAAATCTGCCCGCACTGAAGTCACCTGGAGTCGAAGGGAGATGGGGCGCTAAGGCACCCTCGAGTTTTGTTTGCTTTCGAAACGAGAGAAGGAAACATTTTGTTTTGAAGCCCATATCTTATTTCTAGAAAGCGTTTCTCCCACATGTTTTATATTCTTTGGTAGGTGTTTGCCCAGGCCTAACTTGAAAGTCCCTGGACAGGGAAATGGCCGCACTAGGGCCTATTGGACCTTCCCGTTGTTCTCCGGTGCTGGAGACCTCCCTAAGAACGTGGGCACACTAGAGACAAAGGAGAGGGAAAATACACAGTCCCGCAGCTTCTATTGGGCCTTCGCATCAATTTAAGTTATGGTAGGCCTGTCTTTCTTATTTTTTATTTATTTATTTATTTATTTATTTATTTATTTATTTATTTATTTTTGGCATCACTGCTCTCCGGTGGTGGGAGTTGGAGGCCCAGTCCCACTGCTGGAATTGAACCTCCGTCCCAGTAGGCCGCAGTCCCGCCCACAACCACTACGCCACCGAGGCTCAGCCCCAATTAGTTAAATTTTAACCTAGTATTTTTGTTTTTTATTTTTTGGGCATCACCGCTCTCCGGTGGTGGGAGTAGGAGGCCCAGCCCCACTGCTGGAATTGAACCTCCGTCCCAGTGGGCCGCAGTCCCGCGCACAACCACTACGCCACCGGGGCTCAGCCAGGCCTGTCTTTCTTAATGGGCTATGAGATCACTCAAGATAGACATCGTAAAAAAAAAAAAAAAAAAAAAAAAAAA
>PVJH01017441.1:0-47810 GCA_004026705.1 Nesogale talazaci | reverse complement strand
GATTAGGGAAGGGTGGGGGGGGGGGAGGGAGGTGGAAGAAAGGGAAGATGGATTACAAAGATAAACCTAGAACTTCTCCCTTCCCAGGGGGGTGAATAACAGAAAAGTGGGTGAGGAGTGATGGAGGACAATATAAGATATGGAAAAAATGATCTATAACTTTATCAAGGGTTCATGAGGGAGGGGGAAGAAATGGGAAACTGATATCAGGAGCTCAAGTGGGAAGAAAATGCTTTGAAAATGGCCATGGTGGCATGTATGTAAATGTGCTCAACACATTGGAGGAAAGTATGGATTGAGATAAGAGATGTAAGAGTCCCCAATGAAAGTATCGAAAAACCAAAATAACAAAACAAATCCAATTTTAGGTTAGAACGATAGCTGTAGGCAAAAAAAAAAAATGTTTTATTTAACTACAGCTATGCACCTTATATCCATCACTTCATTAGGCAGAAAATTATTTGTGAATTTCTACTGAGAAAACAAGTATTCCAACCAGAAAATAAAGGAAGAGAACTTAAAAAATATCTCTACAAAGAAAATAAACAGCTATCTACAATCACGGGTACATGGCACCAAATAATTTCTTACTTTTTCCTGGTTGTGTAGGATGGGAAGGGGAAGTAAAGTTGGGAGGAGTCATAGGATTGTCAGAAAATAGAAACTGAACCTGAGAAAAAGTAACTATTAATAAAGTCTTCTGTGGTTTGGGGAGTACATTAGCAGCTGTTCACTGGGAGCTTTAGGAATCTGTTGAGTGTTTGCTTGAAGTCCTCCCTATTAAAGCTTGCTTGTAATATTTACAAGATTCCAGCAGAGGCTTTATTCATCAATTCAAGACACAGTCAATAGATGCTATGCAGCATACCACAGTTAGCATGCGTTTCGCCAGCTAGCCCGCAGTAAATCCCTCACTCACTCACTGCCATCCGGTCAATGCTGAGTCACACCGATCAGAGTCGAGCAGTCTCTGTGAGCTTCTAGGGCTGCAAACCTTACAAGCGCAGAGCGTCTCTTTGTGCAGCAGGATGAGTTTGAACTGCCGACTTTCTAGGGATGATGCCAGACCAGGTCTGTCCAAGTGCGATAGTGGATTGTGCATTGGGTGGTGGGCCATGCCGTCAGCAGCTTCAAACGACAGAAAAGGGTGAAGCTCTCTGTGCCTAGGAAGATTGACAGCCTCAATCTACAAAAGCCCTTCTCTTCTGCCCCACAGAGGCTTGATGAGTCAGACCTGATGCCAGGGCAGCGGACTCTCCTGTAGCAGGCAAGTCTATGACATAAGCAGCCTTCATATAGATCTGCCTAAAAAGTCAAAAAAGGACATGAGCCCCTGCCTTTTATCTTCTTGTTGCATTCGGTTTCTTCTCAGTGGCATTTCGATGGTTTTCTGTCAATGAGGCCGAATGCTCTAGTGCTTAGGGGTTACGAGTTGGGCAGCAACTTGTGGTCAGCACTGTGAGAGTACTCCTCTTCTTCAGGAGAGGGACAGGGCTTTGTATAGTCTTGGAAATTCCCAGGGGCAATTCTATTCTGTCCTATAGGATCACTAGGAATTCCTCTGACTCAGTGGCATTGAGCTTGCTTTTTTGGTTGTCTTTGTTTCTTTGTTTGTTTGTTTTTGATACACTCCTGGCCAAGGGTGGAGTCAAACCTGTCAATCGAGTGGTATCTTGATGATACCTCTTTGGATGTGTGCTCTTTTCTATGAGAATGACAGACTCTGGGAACTGCTTCTCTCACTGCTCCTCCCCTTTCCAGCTTACTGGGACCCCGCCTCAGACACTGACAGCTGAAGGTGCCCCACTATGTTTCCCCCAACCTTGGATCCATGGGCTTCAGCACTGAGATGGTTAAGGTTTACTGCGCGAACTTGGCTGATAAACACATGTGGCATCAACTGAAGGGTGGAGAGAGAAATGGCCCTGTAAGTCTCACCTTTCTAGTTCTTGGTTCTCTTGCTTTCTGATGGTCAGACCAGAGTGCGGCTGCCTTAGCTAGTTCCCTGCTTCAACTGGTAAGGCTCACTTCCTGCAAGACATCCCTGAGGAGAAGCCACATGGCCCTACCCTGATGCAGCCTTGGGTGCTGGAGCAGCTGTGTGGAGACCCCTGCCAGTGTTGATATGCTTCCACGCTCACTGATTCAACTTTTCTCCTGCAGTTGGCATCATTGTGTGTGTTTTGTGAGATTGAAGACACATGAGCGAATGTTGGACTTATGGGCTTGGACAACGCTGGGCTGGGATGCTTTCTTAATGTAAGCATCTATATAAAACTCTCTCTTATAGATGTAAGTTTCTGTGGATTTGTTTCCCTTTTGTACCCAGACTAACACAGGCACCCACCAGCATGTGGACTTCCTGCATTTGGCACTCACCAGCACATGGACTTTAACCTTTCTGCATTGATGTCTGCAGCTATGTGAGTCTGAAGAGGGACGTACAGACTAGAATTGTACTTAATGGACTTGATTTGAATTGGACTGAGATGCTTTATTGATATGTGATTACTTCTTGATACAACGTTTGTTCTTATGCATAGATGAGTCACTGGATTTTTTTCTCTAAACAACCTGGCTCTGTACCCTCTTGGAATTTATCTGGCTATTCACTTTGTATAGGCTTCTCCATTCATTCTATGCCAGATTTATTTATAACCTACACTAATACATTAGTAATTAGTTAAATTCTTGGGCCTCTAATCAAATACTCCCTCTACACAAGAACACTTTGCTCTATTAACCAGGCATCCCATGATGCTCACCTGCCTGACATGCTCACTGAAGACAAAGAGGGTGCATAAGCAAAAATAGTGAAGAAAGCTGATGATTCCTGGCTAACAAAAGATACAGAGTCTGGGGTTTTAAAGGCTTAAAAATAAACAAGTGGCTATCTATCTGAGAAGCAGATGGAGGCACATCAGCCTGCATGATCATGAGGTGTCAATAGGATCAGGTATCACGCATCAAGGAATAAAAAATCATATCATGTGACTGAGGCAGAATGCAGATTGGGGACCCAAAGTCCATGTGTAGGCAACTGAACGTTCCCTCACAGAAGACTTGCTGAGAGGAAGAGACAGTCAGGGTGCAGTGTAGAAACAATAAAGCATACGATGTACCACCACTATCATGATCCCAATACTACCTTACACCAGAGCATGTGAACTAGTACAGGTAAGAGCTGGAAACAAAGGGAATCCAGGACAGATAACTCTCTCAGGACCAATAATGAGAGTAGGGATACCAGGAGAGTAAGGGAAATGTGGGGAACCAATCACAACGATCTACATATAGCTATCTTCCTGCGGAACAGACAACAGAAAGTAAGTGACTAAGTGATTACTTAGTCAATGTAAGACATGAAAAAAATTATCAAGGGTTCATGAGGGAGATTGGGGAAGGGAGGGGGATATGAGGAGCTGATACCAAAAGCTCAAATAGAAAGTAAATATTTTGAGAGTGATGGTGGCAACAAATACACAAATGTGCTTGTCACAATGCATGTATATACAGATTGTGATAAGAGTTGAGCTGTATCAGCCCCCAATAAAATAATTTAAACAAACAAAAACTCCACAAACCCCCCAGAAATTAGTTAAATTTGCTAGCTTTTTTACTATTTGATTGTTATTTTATATCTGCCAGAAATATGTCAAAATCTGTTAATGTTTTATATGTTGTAATTATAGTATTTGTGTGATTTAACATTTTAAAGCTATTTTTAGTATTGTGGCAAATGATCTTATTACTACAAAATATCAGATGATATACAAAATCTAGACAGAGTGATAATTTACTATTGTCTTGTGACACCAAAGGAGAACTTAAATCTTATGTCACAACAATAAGCTTAAAATATAGGTTCAAAGTTCAGATCAGAACAATGAGAGATAGTGAGCAAGTCAGGAAACAAAAGATTATATTTAGTTGTGTTTTTCTGAAAGAGAGATGAGACAGGTTGGTTTTCTGAGTAAGTGGAAATGGATCTAACTGCTCAAGCCAGTAATATCAGCAAAAAAAAAAAAATGGCACATTTATCTTATAATAGGAGCTCCTCAAAGTGATAGCTGACCTAGTTTCCAAATCTGTAAGCAAAAATCAAGCATATTGAATGAACCATCAATTTCAAGTTAGGAATATGCATAGAAAGGCCATTTATAAAAGAAAATTAACATGGAATATGTAGAAATTGATTAAGCAAGAAATGTTTAGAACATATAGAAATCACCTTAAAAACAATTTAATGATAAATCATGAGTAAGGGAAGGAAAATGTATGTATTTCATGAGAAAGTATAGTATACAAAGATGACAATTCTATAAAGATAGCTTTATAAATTTAACAGAAATCCAAGAAAAGTTCCAATGAAATTTTTCTGTGGAACTGGAAACAACAGTTTTAAAATAATTCAAAAATGTTAAGGTAGGGAAAACAATAGCAATAGGAAAACAGCTTTGAAAAGGAATAGCAATCAGGATATATTTAGCTTTCCCATTTTACAATATGCATATATATTTAAGAATTAAAACAATAAGCTAATGCCAGGATAGACAGCTTTATCGGTGAAACAGTATCTAACCAAACTTACTGCCACCAAGTGGCTTCCAGATCAGAGTGACCCTACAGGACGGGGGAGAACTGCTACTGTGGGTTTCCGAGAATGCGAGGCTTTATAAAATTAGGGAACCTCACCTTTCTCCCAGGAGCAGTGGATGGTTTCTAACTGCCCACCTTGTAGTTAGGACCCAAATGCTACCCTGAAAGCTTACTCCACCAGGTCTTGCAAAACAGAAGAGTGTGTATAGGACGTTATAACCATTCAGCAAAAAGCAATCATGTTGCTTTATGTTTAAGGAATAGTTCTGGAAGAGTTAGCAACTGAGAAAAAAAAATAAGCTGCCCCTCACCCCAGAAGAACTTAGAGGACAGCACTGAAGGTGCAGCTCAGGGACAGGGACATGCCTGATCAGAGCACATGGGAACAAATGAAGCGGAAGCAAGAGAGGGGAAAGCACCCTGGCTCACTAAGCCTGAAAGATGACATCCCTACTCAGAATAGCCAATGCACAGAGTGGATCATATGGCTGACCCCACTATGAGACATGATGCTCCTTGCAGACCCTTGGCCCTATGGGGGACACTACTGGAGACGCAGTGATGAAATTGGCCCTGTCTGACCCCACCACACAAGACAAATCACGAAGGGCAAGTGGCAAAGCAAGTGGGGAGGAGAGCAAGGAGGTCCTGAGGGAGTGCAAAGGGTAGACTTTGGGGTCAGGGCATGGCACCCCATCAGACTAGACTGGGGGACACACCTACAGGTCAAAAAACAGACCTTGAACAGACAGGCGCTTCTATTTTTTAATCTTAATGTTTTATTTATTCATTTATTTTTGTCATTATTTTTTTAGTTGTCATTTCATTTCCTTTTGTTGCTTTGTTTTGCTATGTCATGCTTTTTTTGTGCATTTTATTATGTCGGCAGGTCTATCTAGATAAAATTGGCTGGATAAACAGTCTAGAGGAGAAAACAATGGTACCAATGGTTCCAGGGGGACATAAGAGAAAGGGAGGTGGGGGAAAGAAGGAGGTGCTGACTAACCCAAGGACAAGGGAGCAACAAAGGATCCAAAATCAGTGGCAAGAAGGGAGTGGGAGGCCTGGTAGGGATGGATCATGGGCAGTATAAGTGAGAGAAATGACTGAAACCCAAATGAAGGCTGAGCATGACAGTGGGACAAGAGGAAAGTAAAGGGATATAGAGGAAAGAAGTAGGAGCAAAGGGCATTTATTGAGTTCTAAATACAGGCATGCACCTACGTAAGCATATTTATATATGATGATGGGGAAAGAGATCTAGGTGCATATATTTATAGGTTTAGTATTAAGGCAGCAGATGAACATTGGGTCTCTACTCAAGTACTTCCTTAATGCAAGAACACTTTGCCTATTAAATTGGCATTCCATGATGCTCACCTTCCCGACATAATTGCTGAAGACAAATGTGTGCATAAACAAAAGTGGTGAAGAAAGCTGATGGTGCCCAGCTAACAAATGATACAGCGTGTGGGGTCTTAAAGGCTTGAATGTAAACAAGCAACCATCTAGTTCAGAAGCAACAAAGCCCACATGGAAGAAGCATACTAGCCTCTGACCATGAGGTGTTGAAGGGATCAGGTATCAGGCATCAAAGAACTAAAAATGGTATCATTATAAATGAGGGGGAGTACAGATTGGGGACCCAAAACCTATTTGTAGGGAGTGGAAATTCTCCTTCCAGAAGGACATGAGCCAATCAAGGTGTAGGTAGCACTGCTTCCCACCCCCCCCACCCTCATCACCATCATGATCCCAATTCTGCCTTACAAATTCGGCTAGACCAGAGGATGTGCACTGGTACAGATAGGAACTGGAAACACAGGGAATCCAGAACAGATGATCCTTTCAGGGTCAGTGGTAACTGTGGTGATACCGGATGGTGGAGGGAAAGTGGAGTAGAAAGGGGGAACTGATTATAAAGATCTACATATAACCTCCTTGCTGAGAGACGGATAACAGGGAAGTGGGTGAAGGGAAACATCAGACAGTGTAAGATATGACAAGATAATAATAATTCATAAATAATCAAGGGTTCATGGGGGGGGGATGCGGGGAGGGAGAAAAAAATGAGAAGCTGATACCAAGGGTTTAAATAGAAAGCAAACGTTTTGAGAATGATGACGGCAATAAATGTACAAATGTGCTTGACATACAATGAATGGATGGATGGATGGATTGTGATAAGAGTTGTATGAGCACCCAGTAAAATGATTTTTTTAAAAAAGGATATGTGCATACATGTCTTCAGTAAACCTGGTTTTCTCATAAGTAAATGAAGAGATCTGTCTAAAAAAATAAGTTGGATAAAGCTCAACTCTTTATATTTTCACCCACAGAAAAGATGGTAAGAATATTTTTGCTTATTGCCAGGATGAAGATTAGCTTTTCTTTTTTTTAATTTTTAAATTTTTTACTTTTTAAAAATAATTTTATTGGGGGCTCTAACAGCTACTACAACATCCAGTCCATCATTTGTATCAAGCACATTTGCACACATGTTGCCACATACATTTCCAAACATTTTCTACTTGAGCCTTTGGTACAAGCTCCTCTTTAAAAAAAACAAACAACAACTCCCCTTTCCCCTCTCCCCCTTTTTTTCTAATGAGTCATTTTATTGGGGGCTCATACAACTTCCATCGCAATCCCTAACAACATCAGTTGTATGCAGGCCACTTTTACACACCCATTGCCATCATCACTCTCAAAACATTCTCCCTCCCTCCAGGCCCCCATTATCAGCTCCCTATATTACCCTTCCTTCCCCCCTTCCCCTTGAACCCTTAGTAATTTACAAATTATTTTCTTTTGGACATATTGTACTCTTCTAATAAGTAAAAATGTGTCCCTGGATGAGCCAAATGGTTATTGTGATCAGGTGCTAACTTTCAGATGTGAAGGTGATTCAAATATGCCAGAGACACTTCCAAAGGAAGTCTATTTAAAAAAAATCAGTCATAGAAAAGTCTATCATAGTCCCACTCTCACACATGTAGGCCCCCCCCCCCCACAAATTGGAATCTACTTGATATATTCCAAACAATTAGGCAACTTCTCTGAACACATTATGTTCATCTTTGAAAAATTCCTTCCCACTTCTTCTGGACTTCCAGCAAGAGTTCTGGTTTTATTACATAAAATCAGTGGTAGGATTTAGCCAGTCCACCCTCACTGGGCAGAACCAACACCAAATGGCACTTGTAATCAGGGTTCTCAAGTGGTCAATTGGGCAGTAACCTAATGTGGAAATCACAAATTTACATTCCTTACTATTTTGCAAAATGCATTAGTAAGATAGTGTATTCTAAGCATGCTTGTAATATTCACTTAGTCCAGAGGTATAAAAAAATTATACGGAGCTTTGCTTGTAATATTTACCTATTTATTTCATAAAATTTGTCATACTTTTGATAAAATATTACATTTTTATTCCCTGACATTTGTTATTTTTGTAAACATACATAGAACATAAAGAGTGCCAAACAGAGGGTGACACATTATCATTCTTGTCATCTCTCTGTGATGCCCTGAAGCTCCCAGGAATATTTTTAGTGAATTATGCAATTCCCGAAAGTGTTCAAAAAGCTAAAACTACTTTCAGAACAACTGCTTTAAGTTCAATAGAAGTGGTAAAGGGTTTACCAAAGATGACCATAAGACGTTTAGAGAAGTCACCTGTTTCTAATGTATTAATCACAGTGATGATTGTCTAATTGGCCTACCACTAAGGAAATGGAATTCTCCTCCTACAGTGAAAAGATGATGGACAAATCTCACAGAGGCTGATGTTCGAATAAAAGGAAAGAATATTGCCAATGAAGATTCCAATCAAGAAGAAATATGGAAATATCTTAAAAGTTTATTTATGTCAGATATTATTCAATGTTTTCATTAATATGTTAAAACTCTTGTAAATAATAGTCTGCTTTTGTGTAATTGTTTTGTTGTTCTTATTTAAGTATTAAGCATATAAAAAATAAACTATCAGTTTTTAACACTTAAAATGGTCATTAGGCCAGTGAACTGGTTGTTAAATTACTTGAATAATTTTTTTACTTATTGAAAAGTGCACCATGGCTGAGTCCTGGTGGCGTAAGTGGTTGAGTGTGGGACTGAGGCCCCCAGGCTTGGTGGTTCAAACCCAGCAGCAGCTTTCAAGAGCAGCATTGGGTAGCGCCCACAACCACCAGAGGCAGTGATGCCCCAAAAAACAAAAAACAAAAAGTGCACCATGGCATATAACTCTCCCTGTTTTCTAATTAAACGTCTGTTTCTCCAAAGAAAAATTCATTTTAAGGTATTGAACTTACTTGCCTTGAATGTTGTTTATTCTTCGTTTGTCATAGCATGTCAATATCTAACTTGAATTTCACGATTTAACCATTATCTGATTCTCCTTATAAATTTTTTCTCATGACCTTTGTGTTGCACTAAAATCTGGACATTTATTTGTTAATTTGTATTGGTTCTTGCCTCAGACTAAACTGAAAAAAAGCTAGTAGAAATTTGTAGTATTCATACCCTTTCTGAACTACAGTTGAACTCTGAAATTTTTAATTGGTTTAATGACAAAATTTATCTAACACAAGACATTTTTCAATATTCTGGCATACTGTAAGATTGCATATTCATAAAACAAATTTGATGTGAAGCCATGACAACCTTAAATTAAAAAATTAAAATGCAATGATTTGGTTTAAATCTCACTACCATTGAGCCTTACTGGAAAGTCAAGCTAAGATCCGTAGAGGGGAACAGCTACATTTCAGAGGAGGCATTTATTCCTCTGTTGGTGGATAAATGGGGAGGAGCCACCTCCCGCATGCAAGGAATGACCAATAATAAATATGGAGAATCCAAGGAAGAGAATAAGCCTGGTACTATATCCCTGACTAAACACCTTGAATTAATTTCTACCCTTAGTGAACCACATCATGGGCTATGTACTACAATGAGCTTAGACTTGGTCCTTTTTGGGGATCAAGGTGTCCCCCAAAGACCACACCAAAGGGCTCTATGTGGAAAACCTACTGAATGAAGTGGACTCTACCTCAAAATTACCTGTAGCTTTTGGGCTTAAGACCAAAATTCCCTGGTTTGAGAAGAAATAAATGGCAGCCACCCTAAGACTTGGGATGATCCTTCCTTGGACTGTGGTTGGGGTCCCTGGCTTAGCAGTGTCCAATGAAAAGGAGGCCCAGAACCACTACACAGTTCCCTTTTCAATGCCCTCCTTGCTTTACTATAACATGTACCAGTCTGATAAGCAGGGATCTGCTCGTGTAGATGAACGTTACTGGAATTTTTTTCCCGACACCAAGATCCATTGAAGAAATTAATCAGCACAAATCAACAAATCATGGACTGCGGTTCACAGCGGGGCATAATCTCCTTTGCTCAGTAGTATGCTAAATTATATGCCATTGAATACATTAACGACACTATCAAGTAAATTCCCTTATGCTTCGGGGGGATGGTTGGTCATGCTCTTTATCATAAAATGATAATGAGACTTCTGAAGTGAACCAGAGCAGTAGAAATTTCATAGACAAATGAATGAATTCTGGACTGCCACTTAATTCTAGTACCAATCCAGGAATATTTGGTTCTAATAATATAGCCCTGCTTGATACTGGTCTTGATACTCTTGATACATGAAGAGTTCTTTGAAGATAAGGGTGCTACAAGAAATTGTGGTGAAGAAAGCAGATAGTGCTTGGCTATCATAAAGGACAATGCCTAGAGTTTTGAAGGGTATATATTCCAAATAGCAGCTTTTTAAGTGAGACATCAACCAATCCCACATAGAAGAAGCACATCAGCCACTGCTATCAAAAGATGACAAATATCAAAATCCAAATATGATGGAGGGAAAAGTATAAGAGCTTAAATTGTGAGCACCAGTTTGTAGAAGGCTATGGGGTACAATGGAAGTCCCATATTCATCTACAGAATATCTATCTAGATTAAGTCTTTGGTATAATCCCTGGACCACAGTTGAGGGACAAGAACAGCCTTGTTTTCAGAAGAGATTACTCTAAATTTGATTAAGGTGGATGGATCTCAGGTATAATATGATACCTGATCATTCAGTCTTCCACTTGACCCATTCTGGATGTATTCTAGATATAAATATTATCATTTTTGTTTGTTGACAGAGGTTTTCTCTCTCTCTCTCTCTCTCTCTCTCACACACACACACACACACACACTGTTTTAATTCTCTATTTTGTTGTTTGTTTGTATGTTTTTGGTATGCTTCCTAGTTTATTAAGCAGCAAAGAGATGTATGTATAGAGACAATAATTTATGTATAAACTTATCAGGGATAATGGGGAAGGTACAGGGATGGCGGAGAGCAAATAATGAATATGTGAAGGGGAGAATATCCTACAACTGATTGTGGTGATGGATGTACAACTCTTTTCAAATATGAATGAACTGTTGAAGTCTTTTGATATGTGATGTATGTCTCAATAAAGTAACTGGAAAATACCTAAATAAATATCACTACTTTTATGGTATCAACAAGTCAGATAACTACTTTGTGACTAAGTTGTCTCATTTGAAGTATTTGGTCTCTTCTTCCTAACTTTCCTCTCTGAGATGTTACCAAAAAAATCCAGTTAAAATTAAGTCTATTAAAATATGGCACTGGGAGAATCTGCTGCAAAATCTTCTTTAGTGTAGAAAAATCAAATATGTTGCTTTAAAGAATAAGGTGCACCTGACCCAGTAATCCCATATGTATGTAAAAGCTGGGTAATGGGTAAGGAAGAATGAAGAATTGATGCTATGAAATTGTGGTGTTGATGGAGAGTATCATTATTATTATTATTTTATTGGGGACTCTTACAGCTTTTATCATAATCCATACCAACAGCCACGTGGCAAGCACAGTTGTACATATGTTGCCAACATTATTTTCAAAACATTTTCTTTCAACTTGAGCCCGTGGTATCAGCTCATTCGCCTTCCCTTGGACCCTTTATAATTATTCATTTTTTTTCATATCTTACACTGACTGCTTTCTTACTCCACTCACTTTTCTGTTGTTCATCCCCCTGGAATGGGGCTACATGTGGATCATTTTAATCAGGTCCTATATCCTCTCCCACCTTCTCCCTTTCTCTGGGTCTTACTACTCTAATTATTGGCCCAGAGGTGTTTATTTGTCCTGGATTCTCTGTTGTGAGCTCTTTTCTGTACCAGTGTACATGCTCTGGTCTAGCCAGATTTTAAGGTAAGATTGGGACCATGATAGTGGGGGATGAGGTGGAGAAAGCATTAAAGAACAAGAGGAAAGTTGTATGCTTCATTGGTGCTATACTGAACCCTGACAGGCTCATCTCTTCCTTGTGACCATTCTGTAAGGTATGCATAGTTGCCTACAGTTGGGCTTTGGGTATCCACTCTACTCCCCTCTCATTCATATCAATATGATTTTTTGTTCTGGGTCTTTGATGCTCCATAACTCATGATCACATAGACTGGTATGCTTCCATGTGTGCTTTGCTGCTTCTCAGTTAGATGGCTGCTTTTTTATCATCAAGCCTTTAAGATCCTATATCTTTTTATAGCTGGGCACCATCAGCTTTCGTGGTGCAGATTATTGACTATACATCATGGACTATCAGAAGAATGAACAAGTTCATGTCGGAAGAAGTATAGCCAGAATGCTCCTAAGAAGTGAAGATGGTGAGATTTTGTCTCATAAACTTTGGTCATGTAATTGGATAAAGGACATCAATGGTTAATGGATAGTGTCAGAAAAAAAGAGGAAGAATCTAATGAGATGGGTCAACATGGAGAGCTGCAACAAAAGGGTCAAGCATCAGAATGATTCTACGGAGAGTATAGAAATGACCAGTGTTTCTGTTGTGCAAAGGGAAAGTATGACTTGAACCGCCTTGATGGCACCTAACAACATATTAATGAAGATTGACATCTGTATGAGACCAAAAGATCAGCAATGGAAACAAAGAAGGAGAAGATGGGGGCAGGGTAGGGAAGCTAGAGGACTGGAAATATAATGAGAACATAGTTGAGATTGCTGACGCAATGTGACCAAACGACTTGCTTAGAAATTGTCAAATAGGAACCTAATTTCCCATGTAAACATTCAGTAAAAATATAATAAAATATTATTTTTATAAATGCATGTGGGCATTTATTGTTGCTGCTCAGCACTCATTCTTTTTGTCTTCTCAGCCACTGAGTCCCTAGTCCTGTGGTAAAGAAGGGTTAGTGGGCTTTGTTGGGTGACTTGGCTCAGGGATGGCAGGTGATTAGATCATAGTTTGACAGCTCTACTAGAGTGAAACTTATGAAAAGTATCCAGGCGGGGGGCCAGCCCAAGTCTTGAGTCTGGTGTGTTATCTTCCTAGACTCCAGACTGTTGATGAATTTTGACAATTAACCCCATCAGCTCTCAGTTCTCTCAAAACAGTCTTTTTACCTTTATACTCAAGAATTGGCATATCAGCACAAGACATCTTTAAAATGTTGAAGAACAAAGTTTTCATTTTAAGGACTACAGTACACTTGACTGAGCCACCATATTTTCATCACCTCATATATTTGTGAAAGCTGGACAGCGAAGAAGGGAGACTGAAGAAGCATTGATTCCTTCAATTTAGGGTGTTAGTAGGATAATATTGAAAGGACTATAGTCTGCCAGAAGAACAAACTAATCTGTCTCTGAAGTACAACCAGAACGCTCCTTAGAAGCAGTGATGGTGAGACTTCATCTTACATCCTTTGGCTATATTATCAGGAGACATCACACCGGGAATAGAATATCAGGTTTGGTAAAGTAGGTCAAAAGAAAAGAGGAAGAACGTCAATGAGATGAATTGACCTCGTGGTTGCCACCATGGGCCCAGACATCACAAAGCTGGAGATGATGGGGCAGCACCAGGCAGTGTTCCCTTCTGTTGTGAGTGGAATCATTGGGAGTCGGAACTGACCCCTGGTCTCTAAGAGCAATGTGTGAATTCTAAGAATCAGCTCTCTCATGTCAATGTCGCTCTTCCCCCACCCAGCCAGGAGGAAGTGAGAACCTGTGGCCAAGATTTCTTACTTTTGTGTCCCCAGGTACTAGAGCCCTTCAGAAAATATAGGTTTCCTAAAAGGGAATGAAATGTCTCAAGGTTGTTTGGGCAGTCCTTCTGGGGCTTGAGGTGCTTGTCTGGTGTGAGAACAGAAGTTGAGCCAATACAAGAAGCAAGGATCAAAGACAAAGGCCAAAGTTTTTCTCCTCTCAGATTGAATTCTCAACCCACAACCACTTCTGCCCTCAACTTAAAAGCAGGATGTAACATAAGACTTTTGGAAAATGCTTTTCAATGGTTGCTCTGAAATGCAAGGATCACTTCAGTTTTGTTATAAATCAACAGTTAAAGGATTACAATGAAATTATGATGATGAAGAACAAATCTGCAGTCAGTGACTCTAACAGGGTCTTTCATTTTAGTTCTTATGTTTTGCCTGAATTCAGGACATTTAAATATGATAAACCATATGGAAACATGCAGTCTTTAAAGATGTTTCGAGAGGTTGATATTTGAGACCCAGTGATTCTATTTCTTCTTCTTTACAATAAGAATTCTCAGATAAAAATGTTTGCTGATTTTTAACAAGTGAAAGGAAGATGCAGTCTGAGAGACACAGATGCTAGGCACACAGAGCTCCAGATAGAGGGGAGATGGAAATGTTGAGATGAAAGCATGCCTAGATCCCAGGGAGAGAAGCAGTCGGACCACAAAGCCAGAAGGGACAAGAGAAAAACAGGTCAGGGTGTTAGGACACAGTCTTTTTTCTTTTCCTTTTTAATTATTGGGCATATGTTGTAGGTTATGCTTATTTTTTAAACAATATTTAGAAGTACATATACAATGTTTGCATGATATAATGTTCTGTATTCATATCAATTTCTATATCTAAATGAATTTTTTGAAGAAGGTTTTCAACTACATTTAGTGAAATGATTTAAATCCCCTGAAGACCTACATCCCATTGTCATCTAGTCAATTCTAACCATGACTGCCCTATTCCAACACTACACATCTGTACAGGAGGAGACATCCTTAGCGTTCTTTGTCAGAGGGCTGGTGGGCTCTTTCTGATAACCCTCTAGTGATCCTGGTGATCAGGACACACCTGTTTCTCTCACTATTTATCTGGTTGAGTTCCAAACACCAGGTTGTTCTGCAAAACTGACATTCTTTTGGGAGTCAGGCAACCTTTTCTGGGGCCTGTCAGGTGCGTATCAGCCCTATTTCTCTATTCCCAGTCACCATGAAGTCCATGGGTGTTGCACATGGACGTTGTGCTCCAGTGTTGTCCATCAACCACTGCCTACTATGGCTGCCCTTATGGGGACCTCTGTCAATCTGTTAACCCCCACCTTGCAGCCTCATAGGACCCCCAAGCCCCTCACCTACTTCTCATTGACACCCACTGACCTCAATCCCACTGTACCTTTTGGCTCTGACTTGGCTGCCCCCTACCCACCCACCTGGAAACTGGTCTCATCCCAACATAACCCTACACCATCCAAGGCCCAACTAAGAAGTCAGTGATGTATGAGAGAAGACCTGCTGTGATCATCTGGTTTCTGTCCTTTTGTAGCCCAGCCATCAGCGGGTTCTTTAGCATACCATTGGGATGGGCCATGGAGGGCTCCCCAGGCCTGGGGGTGGCCCTTCTGGGGCCAGAATGTCGGCATTTTCAAAGTTGTCACTACAAATGAGATGTCGGGTGTGGAAATAGTCTTGAGTAAGGTGTAGGTGCAATTGTTCTCTAAGAACACTACCCTTCACTCTAGCTTATAAGAATCTCCATTTAAACCTTATGAACAAAGCAGAAGACTCATTAATGTTTATGCAAACAAGCATAGTATGGTTTTTAATTTTCAGCATAAACTGCCTTGCTTTAATGTAAGACTTGCATCACATATAGCCATAGATGTAGTTACTGTATTAACTACTTGCAGAAAGAAGAAAAAGCTCATAACCAAAATATGAGGAAATTACAAAGTCTGCAGGAAGGGTCTGGTTTTAGCTGACTCTAGGGTATTTAACTGACCTTTTGAAATTTGACCTATTGTGCTTTATTTCAGAAAAAAAAAAAGGTCGAATAATTCACATAGCTCCCTAGGGACCTGTCAAAGGTCTAAGGCTAAGGGGTAAGGAGGAGGATGGGGAAATAATGACGACAGACTCTATCTATCCCAAGGCAAGTCCTGGAGTTTCAGTTAAGCAGTTAAAACCCGTTTTATCCACTTTCTGACACAGCAAACAGATGCACTGCCAGTCAAGATAGACTGCAAATGGCTTGCACTTCATTTTTTATAAAACTCTGGAACAGTCAGCTCTTCCTACTGAGACAGGACTTTTCATCAGGGTAAAAATATAGTATAGAGATTTTCAAAAGATTCTTCACTCTGAAGGTTTCATTGTGCTGGATAGTATGGAGAAAATTTCAGTTCAACAGAGGATGAAAAATGCCCCAACTCCTGCATCTTTCAGCTATCCTACAGGGACCATCTCTAATTTTATCTTTGACTGTTCTTCACTCCCCACCTCAACACCTTTTTTCTCTTCCAAAAATGAGTGCATACCCTTGACTAATTAAGCAGTAAGATGACAGGGACCAAATATTTTGTTTGTTTCTGTATTTTATTTTTGTCTTTCTCTTTTTTTTAAATATCATTTTACTGGGGGCTCTTACATCTCTTATCACAATCCATACATATATCCATTGTATCGAGTACATTTGTACATATATTGCCATCATCATTTTCTTTCTAGTTGAGCTTTGGTATCAGCCCATTTTCCCCCGCCTCTCACTTCCCCTCTTTCATGAACTCTTGATAATTTAGAAAATCTTTTTCTCATGTCTTACATTGACCACTGTCTCCTCCACCCACTTTTCTGTTGTTCATTCCCCTGGAAGGGGGTTACATCTAGGTCATTGTGATAGTTTCCCCCTCTCTTTCCCCCACCTTACACTTACCCTATTGGTATTGCTACTCTCATTATTGGTCCAGAGGGGTTTACCTGTCCTGGATTTTCTGTGTTTCCAGATGTTATCTGTACCAGTGTACATGCTCTGGTTTAGCCAGATTTGTATGGTAGAATTTGGACTGTGATAGTGGTGGGGAGAGAAAGCATTAAAGAACTCAAGGAAATGTGCATGTTTTGTCAATGCTATACTGTATCCTGAAGGGAACAACTAGGGAAGCAGAACCAACATCTAGGAGAGGGTAGAGCTTCCATGAGTATTAAAGCAGCACCAAACTAGTGAAGAGAAAGCGCTAAGAGGTGGAAGAAGGGGAAAAGTGGTGGCGTGGCAGGGGAGGCGAAAGGAAACAGAGACAAGCTCTAGGAAGCAAAGACATACATAGGGAGATTAACAGAAGTGTCCACTTATGTAAAGACATTAATCCATAACAATAGCAGTATTGACCTATGTACATATATTTATAAGACAATACACTGAAGTTGCAGATGGACCTTGGGCCTTGGCTCACACCTTCCCTCAATACGAGAACAATTTGCTCTAACAAACTGGCATTCTGTCACACACACACACAGTCACGAAAGACAAAATGATGGTGCCTGACTATTAAAAGATATAGCATCTGCGGTCTTAAAGACTTGAAATTAAACAAGCAGCTATCTAACAGTGAAGCAACAAGTCCACATGGAAGATGCACACCAGCCAGTGTGATCCTGAGGTGTCATTTAGACTGGGCAAAGGGCACCAGAATACTCACAACAAACCATAAACAAACAAACAAAAATGCATGGGGCAAATGGGAGGGCGGGGGTTAGAGACCAAGAGCCATGGACATTGGAACATGCCCCCACAGAGGGGTTACAGGGAGGGGTTGAGTCAATCAGGGTACAGTAGAGCATGAATGGATCACACAATATATCTCCGGTCTCTTGAGGCCTCCTCACATCCCTGCTATCATGACCCCATTGCCACTTTCCACTATAGACAAGAAGGGAGCATGTAGATCGGTATAGGTAAGGGATAGTCCTCACAGCACATGGAACCCAGGCACAGGAATGGAAATAGAGATGACGAAAGGGTAGGGGCAAAGCAGGAGAGGTGGAGAGGAAGGGAGGCACCGACGGCAATGAATGGTGCAGAACCACTGACCCCCATCCAGGGGAAGAACCACAGAAACCAGAGGAGAGGGAGATGGCAGTGGTTGTGAGATTTGAAAATAATTAACAATCTGCAATCTCTCGAGGGGGCTGGAGAGGTGCGGAGTGAAGAGAAGGGAGGGGAGAAAGAGGAGCTGATCCAAGGGCTCAATGGAAAGTAAATGTCTGGAAGAGAATGACGGAATACATGTACGACTATGTGAGATAAAACTAATACAGGGATTGTAACAACAGTTGTAAGAGGCCCAAGCCACTCTATTCAGGCATACTTTCCTTTTCTAAACAGTTTTTGAAATTCTATAATGTTGGCTATATCAATGATACTCTCAATGGAATTAGCACATTCTCTATGGGGATGATTCATAAATTCCCCCAATGAAAGGATGGTGCTATTGCTAAAGGGAACCGGGGACATATACAAATCATGGACACATGAATGGATTCTGAACTTGCACTTAATTGCAGTGCTAAACTAAGGACAAGTCATTTCAATAGCCTAGCCCTACTCAATATTTGTGCTCGTGAAGATATCAATGAAGTTATGAGTGCTATAGTAAAGTGCGGCGAAGACATCACATGATGCCTGGATATCAGAGCATCCGGGGTTTTGAAACAAGCAGCTAACTAAGTGCTATCTATGATATCTATCCAAGTGATATATATATGATAGCTGTCTATGGTGTCAGCTAAATCCACCCAGAAGCAGCACACTTTGGGTGAACAAATAATAAAATCCAAGACAAGATGAGGAAATGTATTAGACCTTAAGTTCTGAGCATTCCCACTTATAATTAGCCTCCAGTAAATAACCTTTGATCATTGACCAGGGAGGAAAATGGCTTTGCTCTCAGACAGAGTGCACTGAAAGTAACCAATGCAGATGGTAGTAGGTTAAAATTTAACACATTATTGTTTCTCCCATTTGACCCATATTATGTTCATTCTGGTTTTTGTTGTTACCTGCTACCTTTCAAGTGAGGTTTTTCGATGCTTTATTTTGTTATTGCTGTTAGTGTTTAGCTTGTGCTTGTTTTTCTGTGTATGATACCCAAGGCAGGTAACTAATAAAGCCTTAGGCTGTAATATTGAAGCATCTCATGGAAAAAATACTGAATTATTCAGGAAGCATCACAAGAAAGTGAAATACACAGTCCCTATACTCCAAAAGAACTGGGCAGCACTTAGTCATTTCAGAAGGCTGTATTTTTTCAAGGACTGATATTAAAGAAACAAGTTCAAGGTACATACTAAAGGCACTGGCAATAAATACGTTTCTGTAAATTTATTTTAAAAAAACACATGCTTGAACCACCTTTGATGCACTGGAAGCTGTTGTTTATGCTAAGAAATTTGGAAGACTTGGCCAACTAACTGAAAAAAGATTCATATTTATGCTCATTCCAAAGCAAGGGAGTGCAACAGAATTTGGAAATTATCAAATAACACCATTAATATAACACTCAAGTTAAATTTTGCCGAAAACAATTTTTTAAAAAGCAACAGCATTCAAACAATCCATCAATCAGGAACTATCAGAACTCCAAGCTGAATTCAGAAGACATGGAACATGATGATGACTTACCTTACCAGAAAGTAGATAGAACAAGACAGATGTTGACTTGTGTTTTATTGACTATACACAGACACTCAGCTGTGTGTATCATAAACTATGGATAACACTGCGAACAACGGGAATACCAGAACACTTCATTGTGTTCATGCAGAACTTGTACATAGACCAAGAGGCACTCATCAGAACAGAATAAGAGTATATCCTTCCACAGTCTCTACCCTCACCTGTAGCTAATTTTCACATGGTTGTCAAAAAACAACATCAGAAACAACGAAAGCTACCTGAGTTTTCATACCTCCTCTTAGAGTAGTCACTGGTTAATCTGAATTTAGGATGTAGACCTAAACCTACAGGCTTACTGACATCATGAAAAGTATGGCCCCTACCTGCCAAGCCAGCGTCAGCTCACATCATGGCACCTTCAGATGGTGTGCACTTTAGCTTCCATTACTATCTCATTCCCTTGACAGCCCCATGCCCGTCCTGATACTGATTTGCTCATGCTATTCCCTTTGGCTATTTCTGCTTTCTTTGGTATAACTACTTTCTTTTAACTGTAAGCCTTTAGGTGCTATGTCTTGAATAGATGCTAGGTCATGTTTCATTGATGTTGGGATATATATTGTAATCAGTTAATTATACCCTTGTCTCTCCATTAGATGCTGACTTACTCAGAAAAAGAAAATTTATCTTTGTATGCATAAAAAAACCAGTTTCTGACACATAAGTCCCTTGACACTATACTATAAATAAACAAAGTGGCTCATTCAATTACAAGAAAACAATGATCGGCAATAAAACATACAAATACTTTTGTCATAGTTAGGAAATACATGTAATTTTCAAACAACTTTTAAAGAGAGATCTTACAGAAAATAAACATCAACACTTCCTTACTTTCTTTGTTTTTCCCATTGCCTTCAGAATGGAAAGATTTAGGTCTTCAAGTGCTGCTAGTACATTTTCATATTCACCCAAGTGCTGAGAAAAGTACTCTGAAAAGTAAAAATATTGAAATAAATAGTTATTTAGATTTAGGTAATCATCACACAATCAAAATTAAATTATTTGTTCCATAATGAATAAAACAAATAAGAAAGCTATAAATGAAAGTGGGAAGTGCTGAAGAAAGCTGATGGTGCCCAGCTATCAAAAGATACAGTGTCTGGGGTCTTAAAGGCTTGAGTGTAAACAAGCAGTCATCTAGCTCAGGAGCAACAAAGCGCCCCATAATAGAAGCACACTTGCCTGTGCGATCATGAGATTCTGAGACAATCAGATATCAGGCATCAAAGAACAAAAATCAAAATCAATGGATCAATTGACTCCTGATACAATCGATCACTGAAGACAAATGGATACAGAGGCAAACAGAGTGGAAGAAACGGATGATGCCCAGCTACCAAATGATTAAGAATCTGGAGTCTCAAAGACTTGAAGATAATTGAGTCGCCGTTCAGTGCAGAAGCAGCAAAGTCCACATGGATGAGACTGTGTGGTTAAGATGGGCCAAAGGAAGCCGATATCAAGCATCAAAGAATAAGAATCACATCACTATGAATGAGGAGGAGAGCAGAGTGGGGACCTAAGGCCCACTGGTGGGTAATTGGTCACCCCCTTATAGGGGAGTCACAGAGAGGAGACAGACCAGTCAAGGTGCAACGAGGCAGTGATGATGCATACAACTTTCTTCTAGTTCCTGAAGCCTTCCTCCCCGCAACTATTATGGTCCCAACTCTACCTTACAAATCCAGCTGGACTGGAGATGGTACACTGGTAGATAGGGGAGCTGGAGATATGGGGACCCCAGGACAGATGAGCCTCTTGGGGCCAGTGGTGAGATTGGAGCTACTGGATGGGTGGAGAGAAGGTGGGGTAGAGAGATGGAACCAACTGCAAGGATATACACATAGCCTCCTATCTGGAGGACAGATGTCAAAGGAGTGGACTGGGGGAGATGTCAGAGAGTGTAAGCTATGACAGAACAATAATAATTTATTGAGGGTTGGTGGGGAAGAGAGAGCAAGGGAAGAGGGGAAAGGATGGGAAGCTGATATCAAAGGCTCAAGTGGAAAAGTGGATATTTGGAGAATGATAACAGCAGTGGATATGCGAAGGTGCTTGGCACGGTATACGTATTTATGTATTGTGAAAAACAATGTACAAGCCCCCAATAAAATGATTTTCAATTAAAAAAATGAAGGTGGGAAAGTTTTCAAGTCAGACTAAATGAGGTGTTAATGCAGTCATTTAATAATTTTTAAAAAAGGGTTGCTGATATTGTTGTGAAAAAATACTCGTTTATACAATCAGAAAATATGAGGGGATACTCCCCAAAAGCCAAAATTGTGCTCAATGGAGAAGAGTTTTCATAGTATACATTTTTTCTTGTAGATGAGCATCGAGCAACTTACTCTGAGTTAGCACAGCCCGTGGCGTCACCTGGGAAGGTTCTCTTTGGTCACTGTGAATTTTCACCATAAAAACTGTTTTGCTCAAACCTCATGGTTTTTTTTTTATTGTGATGGCCAATTTAAGAGAACAGCATGTGGCTGTGAAAATTTGTTTTCTGCTCAGGAAAAATGCTGCAGAAACTGTTGTGATGTTGCATACAACTTATGAAGACAACCTTATGGGAAAAACTGAAATGTATGCGTGGCTTTTACATTTCAAAAAGTGAAATGTTGACTGATGACAAACCTCATTCTGAATGTCTGTCAACTTCCTGAATGGATAAAAATGTCAACTCAGTGGAGTGCATTCCATTAAAGAAGACTGTTAGTCAAGTTGTCTGTTTAGAGGTTCTGAAAAGATGCATAACAGCATGTGACCAAAAAGGCCTGATTTGTGGTGGACAGGGGACAACAATGCACTTGCCACCACAACAATGCACCTGCTCACACAGCCATCTCAGTGCACCAGTTTTTGCCCAAAAAAACCAGCTTGTCTCTATGCTCCACACATCTTATTCACCTGACCTTCCTCTCTATGACTTATTTTTGTTTCCATGAATAAAGAGGGACATGAAAGGACAGTGATTTGATGACGTAGAAGAGGTGAAGGGGAAAAAAAGAGGGAGGATCTGTCAGCCATTCAAACAGATAAGTTTGAAAAATGTTTCCAAGAATGGAATCACAGAGCTGACAAATGTATTAAGTGCAAAGGAGAGTACTTTGAAGGTGAAAAGTTTGTTTTGTAAAAAAAATTTAAATACATAACTTTGGAAAAAGTTCTGTTTTTTTTTACCCTTTGTATGTCAAGATAATTTCAATTGAGAAATATCATTCTCATTAGCATATTATTATAACTCTCACTAGGGCAGTCACTTTAAAGGGAAGAAGACTGCATTTTATTATTTCTCCTGTGAGACATTCAAGAGGGCAAACTCTCTTCAAAGTGAAGAATCAGTGATGTTGTTGAAAGCAAGAGAAAAGTCTCCTGTGATCCCTGCTATGATCTAAGGTTTTTCAACAATTTGGATGGAGAGAAACATAGGCATATCAATTTCTTTAGCTGGTTAGAATCAATAATACACTGGGTGTCACAATTAAAACTAATAGGCTACACACATGGACAAATCTCCAGTGAGCCCACTGAACTATAATTCAAATAAATGCCAAACCTCATATTTACTTGCAAATCAATGATGTGTTTCTAAACTGAGAAAAATCTGGCACAAGAGGCATCGATGTATTGAAAATATCTCAAGCTTTTAGTTATTAAAGTTCCACTTGAATTATTTATTGACATTGATATTAATAGCAAATGAGAAGTGCCATTGTCTGATTTATTAGTTAATATACAGACTGCCTTAGAGATGAAAGCAAATACAGGTGAGCAATGAATCACTTCTAGATCGCAGTTGTCAAAATACAGCTCGTTTCTACATGGATTAAACAGACGACCTATTTGTGGGGAAAGCAACATTCAGTCCTGATTATGCATTTATTTCACTAGTTATTCATAATTAATAGGGTATAGTATAAATCTGATCATGTTTTTATAGGAGAAGTTTAGTTGGAAGATACCCAAGAGATGCCTCAAATAAAACTGATAAATGCTTTGAAATAAAATCTCAGCTGCTGGTTCCCATGTCAGCTTTCCGACAGCACTGACAAAGCTGTCTGACCTGGTCTGTGACCTTACTCATGGAAAACAGCCGTGCTAAAAACAGACAAAAACCAACACAGACACAGACACACACCTCCTCATGGACCAGCAATCAATTGACATGACTTTTGAATGTTCAGAAATTGAGAAATTAATAAATATGAGAATAAAGCACATAGTGAAACAAGCAGAAAGTGTTTTAGAGATACAACTGTGAAGGCTTGCATCAACATTAGTATGCTAATCTTCATATATATAGTGCCACATGGAAGACTGTGATGGTAATTATAAACATAAGTGGATAGAAATGGAAGACTGAAAAATATTTAATGCAAAAAAAGCAGTACTAAAAAAACCCAAGAAATGAATCATATTTTAATATATGTATTTTCATCCATAAACAAGATGGTTGGCTTAATCAGTGAGGATCTCTGGTAAAAATTTAAATGATCTTTCTGCCTTACAAGCAACATAGGCACACATATGAGGCATACTAAATGAAGCACATGATAAAGACAGTGACTAAAGGTTTTGGAGCTGACACCTAACCCACCTTCATTCATTCAGCCATTTGTTCATTCCAATTAGCTAACCACAAGGTTAGCAGTTTGAATTCACCAGCAGCTCCAGAGGAGAAAGTTGGAGTTTGCAGCTTCCATGAAGATTTACAACCTTGAGAACTGCAGGATCAGTTCTACTCTGCTCTGTCAGGCACTATGAGTCGGAATTGACTTGATGGTCATGAGCTTGACTTTTGCTTGCTAAGAGTCCTGGGTAGTTCAAATAATGAGTGTGCTTGGTGGTTGATGAAAACTTTAGTGGTTCTAGTCTACCCAGAGTTGCCTTATAAACAAGACTTGGCAAAATACTTTTGAAAAGGCAGTTATGGACAACCATATGGAGCACAGGTCAATTCTGACAACAGTCTGAATGGATTTAATGGTGACATTTTTATTTCGGTCAGATATTTTATTTGGCACTTGAGATGCAAAGATGAAAGACAAACCATTATTTTAAATGTGCCCTGGTGATGCAGTGGTTGAGTATTCAGCTAGTAGCTGACAGGTTGGTGGTTCAAACCTATCGATGCTACTATATAAGGAAGAATTATCAATCTGTTGCCATAAAGATATCAACAAGGGTCACTCAAACTCAAAACCACACTCACTGACAACAAGTTGATTCCAACTCATAGTGACAAGGTAGGGCAGGGTAAAACTATTCTTGTGAGTTTCTGAGACTATAATTTGTTTCTTGCCTTTTCTAGGTATGATTACAATTTTTTTTACAAGAGTAGAAAGCCCTATTTTTCTCCAGTGGAGTGGCTGGTGGTTTTGAACTACTGACGTCTGGTTAGTAGCCCTATTCATAACTACTATGTACCAGGGCTCTTTAATGGATCAATAGAAGTCAAAATCAATGTGGCAGCACCTACCTGCAACACAGTCATGTAGAGGACATAGACATTAAAACAAACAACTAAAGTATGAATGATCTTTGCTGTATGAAATGAGGTGTGGGCTGAGCCCCGGTGGCATACTGGTTGAATGCAGGACTGTGGCCCACAGAGTTGGCAGTTCAAATTCAGCAGCAGCTCTTCAGGAGCAAGGCTGGGCCTCCTACTCCCACCAGGGGGCAGTGATGCCCACAAAAACAAAAACAAAAAAGAAATGAGGTGTAATCCAATTGAAATAGAGGCAAGGAATGCTCAATTCTGCTTAGGGAAAGGGAAAGCTTCATGGAAGGGCCCTCAACAAGTGCTAACTTAAATAATTCTGGCTAGTTCTTAACGTGTTGAGTAATCACAGGGAGGGTAGCCCTGTACATAAGTACATAAAGGCAGGAAAACAGGTGGCTTCTTGTCATGTTTGGAGGAGGATGTATAATTCAGCATTGCTAGAGCATAAAGGACAGGAAGACCATTGAGGGCAAGAGGAACAAGAAAGCAGGGCACTAAATTTCAGAGGTAAAAGAAGCTGAGTGTGTTGGAAGCTCCATTCCTAGGAACTCTCAATTTTAATCTTGTTTCTCAACAATGATTTTGTCTCCCAGGATCAGAATTCCCTGAAGCCTCACTACTCACTATGGGGTGTATAGACTAGCCGCAGCAACCAAATTAAAACCAAACTCACTGCCATCAAGTTCATGCTGACTCATGACACCTCGCTGTGGTTTTCTGAAACTATAGCTGTGTACAGAGTAAACAGAAAGCCTTTGGCCCGAGGAGCTGTTGGTGGTTTCGAACTGCCAATCATGTGGGTCACGGCCCCGCACAGCATCACTGCACCACCAAGGCTCTCTAGCAGTATCAGCATCACCTAGGAACTCATTCAAACACAGCCCTTCAAGCCATGAATCAGAACCTGCATTTTAATAAGATCTCAGGTGACTTGCTTACATATTGAGACTGAGAAGCTCTGCTCTGGGGGACTCGTTAAAAATGCAGATTATGAACAAAAAGTCTCAGGCCTATTAATTCGGAGTCCCAGGAGGGAATGAGTCCCAGAAGCCACCTTTTACAGGCTCCATGGGAGATTCTGATGCACATTCAATGTGGAGAAATGCGATGAGAACTCAGAAAAATATCTGAAGTAAAGACCAACTTCCACAAATTTGTGTATTGCAACCATGAGACTGAATGCAAGAGCTAAAATGTGGGGAAGTGTGTAATGTCATGAAGGAAACAAAGAGGATCAGTAGTGAGGAGTAATTTGATAGCCGATGCTAGGCCCACATGCAAAACCAAGATTGTAAATGGGGTTGCTCACACCAAAGCTCAAAGTTTCAGCATTTTCAGCAAGCCCTCAAAGTGGCGAAGTGCAGTGGAAGGTCAGTAATGGCTTCAACAGTGTCTGAGCTGCAGCTGATGCTTCATTCCTGCCATTGTGACTCATGTTTCTCCTTTGAATCACAATCCCAGTGTGAGCAAGAGAAATGTGTCTTGTCCTTTTATTGTGGCATCAACATGAGAACAAAAACAGATTCCGGTCAACATTGACTTCTTCAGCCCCGAATCTTTCCATAAGAGAAGCACTTCTTGGCGAAAAGACCCACTTTTATTACAATCTGTACTGGGTTGCATGGAGATGGATAACACATTGCTGTACAGTGAGTATGGAAATCATTTTCCACCCATTTAAAGAAAAAAACATTGACTCACAGAGGACATTGAATTGAATATTGAATTGTGTTATACTATATTCACAACAGCAACAAAAAAGAACAAAAAAGGAAAAGCAAAGGAGTAGAAGAAAATAAGGCAAACTGCTGACCTTTATGGAAAAAAAAGAGAAAGCCTGAAAGTGAAAAAGACATTGGTGATTGGGTAGTGAAAGACTAGGAAACTATAAATAGATGCATTGAAGAAGTTGTCTAACAAAAAGCAAAGGCTTATGGATATCCAATGCAATATCTTCTTTAACGAAGTGCTAACTTGAAGTCCTTTTCTTCCTTTCCTTCGACATGAAGAGGCTTCATAAAGTTCATGAAAAAGTTGAATAAAACTAGAATGTAATTCTGCAAACAATTTGGACACCCTTTATGCCCAATAGCTTCACGTCACTAAATAACAGATTTTTTTTTCCAATCCCACACCTCAATCCTCAAAGTTCTTTTCCTGTCAGGTCAAGGAATTCCAAGCCAAAGCCAGAGGGACCATTAGGTGCTACAAAGACTGCACTGGCCCCTGGTCTCACAGAGCATTTTTTTTTAACAGTCTGTACTCTTTGCTGAAATTTCATAGTGTTCCAAACAGGAACCTAAATAACTAGGAGAAATTCAAACCCATGTTCTGAAGAAGGGCATTGGTTAGGAATAGAAGGACATAGGTTATTTGAGGAGATGGAGATGAGTGTATTGCAATGCAATCACTAGGGGACATATGCCAGGTAATCACAGTTCCAACTGCCTGAACAAGCATAGTAGAGTTTTGACTTTCTATACCTCAAATATTTACTAATCTGTCTTGAAGGTAGTATAGCCAGAATGCTCTTTAGAAGCAAGGATGGTAAGATTTCATGACATGTATTTTAGACAAGTTCCCTGGAAAGATCAATGCCTGGAAAAGAAAATCCTGCTTGGTAAAGTAGTGTCATTGACAATGAGAGAGCCTCCATAAGGTGGAGTGACATCTGGCTGCAGCAGCGGGCTGAGACACAGCACCTGCAGGGAGGATGGTGGAGGACTGGACCATGTTCCATTCTGTTCTACACAGGGTCATTATGAGTTGGACCCAAGTGGATGGCACTTCAGGACAATAACAAGTCAGGTCAGGAAAGCACTCATAATGTTCCAATGGGTTAGCGCTAAAGATGGCACATATACAACACAAGAACTTCTGTGTCAGAGTTCAAACACAACTGCTTACAATTGAGTTATGCAATGACCTGTAGGGATCAAATATGGCATGATTCTACTTTGGAGGAAGGCCTTCACAATTCCAAGTGGACAGTGAGTGAGATCGGCACTCCTGTGCACATTGAAATAATTTCTGACTCACGAACTACTCTTTGAGGAATCAGCCACACAGAAATATTTGGACACAATTCTAAAGATGATACTATGGGGCCATTTACTTCCAGTGGAAAGTTAAAAGCAAGATGAAGGCAATTAAAAGGAACTTGTTTATAAATTAAGGTATAGGACTAAATTAAGGTAAAGGAAAACTGAACAGCCTTTGTAAAGAAACATGGTATAACCCTAGAAGCTACATGAACTAATATGACTTCATTGGTGGAAAAAATACAGTAATACACAAATATATATTAACAAAGATGTCTGGAAGAATATGTAACAAGCAGTTCACAGTGGAGACCAAAATAATCAGGAGAGAGGTGAATGACAGACTTTGCTATTTTCCCTTAAATGTCAACATGTTTCTGTTCTGTCAACATTAAAAAACAACAATAGATAAGTCCTACTTTCCCAATTAAAATTGCATATTTAAAAACAATAATCTTCCACGTGGAAAGATTTTGAGTTCTAGACTCACATTTTAATAAACTAATGCACTAAATAAAGGCAACAAAACAAAACTTTTAGATCTTTCAAACATTTAATTGGCTTTTCCTAAAGAGTGCATGGAATTTGAAAATCTGTTTTCGCCTCCAATGAAGCCCTGGGGCTCCCGCGGATGAGAGAACATGCACTAGGGGCAAACAGACCGGCTCCACTGACTAGCATTGGAGCATTTGGCATTAATTAGAACCCAACTTGAATATTTACTTTCTGTTCACAAAATCATGAGAAATGAAACAGTCCTCTGGAAATTAGAATGCATATTACTGAGCAGAGGATGAAGACTATAAAAACATGATTGCGAATACAATCACTGACTTAAAAAATGTGTCATTTGGAATTACAACCAATATTAGTTCCCTCAGAACAGTTCTGATCTGTCCCTTGGAATAGACTCATTGGCAGTGACTTTACTTTGTTTTTGTTTTCCAATTAAAAGTATGGAGAGGGGGGGACTTCAAAGTCAATATGTTTTCCATTAGCATGGGTTTCCCTATTATGTAAGGAAGACAGATTAAAATGTTATTGTTGAAGATCCAGTGGAGATATGTTATTGCACTTTAACATGCATAATACCATTAAAGGAAGAATAGAAGATGTTATGTGATTCCTTAATACAATAAAAAAATGAACAAACTATGATCATCAAATCACTGGTGGTTCATGGCTATGACATGAGTTACAGCCATAAGTTACACGCTAGAATTGCTCCACAGGGATTTCTGGGTAATTTTAATGAATCACAGGTAAACTTCGCAAAAGCAGTTTGTCAGCCATTTCTTTTGCAGAATTATTAGATGAGTTCAAATAAGCAACCTCTAGGTGATCAGCTGATCCCAAACCACTTGTGCCACATGGACCCTAACATTCCATAAAAACAGTAGTAAATCAAGAGGCATCCTGAGCAGCTTTATTATAAAAAGCACCTACAACAGATTGCTTTCTCAGGAACACCTACCCAAGGAAGGTTCCACGGGAAAAAAAATATAATTCTCTGGGTAAACTGGAGAAACAATGACCTTGAAAGAAAATATTTATACTTTCAAGATGAACGGAATTTATTTGTCACAGATTTATCCAAATGACACCCTGATGTCTCCCCTTGACCTCTCTATGGCACTGTCTGGGGCTACCTTTCCAGGGGGGTTTGAGAGTGGACTGTAACCTGGGCTTTATGGTGACTGCTCTTCATTACAGAAGCTGTTGGACACAGTCTGTGAGCCTTTCTAGCCTTCAGTTTCCCTGACTTTGAGTTGATTCTGATTCATAGCCGCCCTGTCGGACAGTCAAACTGCCCCATAGAGTTCCCCAGGCTGGGAATATTTACAGGAGATGACCAGATCCAGCAAAGGGACTGGTGCATTCAAACCGCCACCCTGACCTTCTCATTAGCAGCTGAGCAATTTAACCACTGCACAGTAGGATTTTTCTGGCTTCTTCCAAACCTACCACCTTCGAGTTGATTCCAACTCAGACTCATCGCCACCTGATAGAGTTTCCTAAGCTGTTAATCTTCATGAGAGCAGATAGTCTCATATTTCTTCCAAGGAACAGCTGGTGGGCTGAACCATTGAACTTGCTCAGCAGGCCAATGCTTGCCAGACAGCACCACTCGAGCTCTTTAGTATAGTTGCATACCATGTGCAGATGACGTTATGGTTTGCTTGCATATGAAAGCACATCAGGATTTGACATGTTGTTCTGTGCTGATGTTTCATAGCTAACAAAAGCACTATCTAGTTTAGATCCAAAATACTTTGCTTCTGCATTAACAACAACAACAACAAAAATCTGATTTTTTAGTAGGTTTTCTTTTCTGGAGCTTGAGCTAGACATTGCATAGGCACAGGAATGTAGGAATATTTCATGACCACGACATACCTAAAGTAGTAGTCTCAACCTTCCTAATGCCAGGGACCTTTAATACAGTTCCTTATGTTGTGGTGATTTCCCCCAATCATAAAATTATTTTCATTGCTGCTTCATAACTGTAATTTTGCTAACTTTATGAATCAGGCAACTCCTGGGAAAGGGTCATTCGATTCCCAAAGGGTTGGGACCCACAGGTTGAAAACCTCTGATCGAAAGGCTCATGGTTGATGATGACTATGCTAGCTTTGTTCAGAGTTTTTGCCTTAAAACCCTGCATTCAGTTGTTTTGTCTTATACGACATCTCTTGATGTTGCGCTACCATTCTGAAAAAATGAAAGACAACTATTCTACAATATTATAAAATGGCCCTTTGGGTAATTAGAACAAACCAGAACACTGTAAGAGTGATAAAGTATTCAACGTAAGCTTGTGGCTTTGATGAGGATGTTTCAGAGAAACTCATCTCTAGTCATCAGTTATTTTAAGCAGCTTAGACAACCACATGAAACATATACCTTATACGTTTACTTTAAAACACAAAGCTTAAACATTTTAGAGTAAAAAATAAATTTCAGAGTCACCACGAATCTGCCAATTTATCATTCAGCATTGACTTGGTGGTGCTATGATGTTGGAAGTTCTGTAACTAGTATTTCAATATCAGTAAGGTCATTCATGACATACAGGTATCTGCAGTGAAGAAAAGCTTGGTAATCTACTTCTGAAGACTAATCAGTGAAAACCCTTTGGATCCCAACAGACTTTTGTCCAGCTTGCTTGGTTGTAACATGTCATCAGGAGGGATCAATTTCTGGAGGAAGACATGATGCTTAAGAAACAAGAAGGCCCAGCCAGGGTAAGGACGATCCTAGATGAGATTGATTGGCACAAGACTGTCAATGATGAATTTGAACTTGTTAGTGATCATGAGGCTAATGCAGGATTTGGCAAAATTTTGTTCTAAGGTTTGTAATAAGGTCACCATGAGTTGGATGACAGCTACCTATCTATCTCTATATGTCTAATATTCAGAGAAATATGGCTATTTCACATTTCAAATGGTCTCATAATGCTCCAAAATATACACTTCAGAAATATCCACCTTTTCACATTCCAGTCTTTGAGTTTTGTTTCCAGCAACGGGGCATCAAACCATGCATTTATCTTCACATCAAATAAAGATTGGATCAAATTTATCTTTCCTCATCACATCACGTGTTTTGCAAGTGACATTTAAAACTCCAGAATGGTGTAGGCAGGTGTGGAACAAAGCTATTTTTACATCTCAAGGAGACAGTTTTGCCAAACAGTAACAAAAGGTGCTGCACAATATATTATGAAGAGAATAATAAAGTTGTATTAAACACTGATTTAAAAATACCTCCGAATGAGTGGAGAGTTTGCTCTTGTGAAACTAATGTACCAATTTCAATAACAATTTTCCTCCCATGTATGAATTAATGAGACCAAACTTTCTATAGCGAAGCAATGGGTTAGTGCTTGAATAGAATATACAGATAAAGATAAACCTCTTGAGACCTCAAGTTATCTTTCCCTTCATTTCGGGATTCCTAATCTAGAGTACTTAGTCAAAAGTATGCAGAAATATACCAAACAGTGTTTTTCACTCTAAAACAAGAAATGAGTTTAGTCTTAAAAAAAACTTACCACAGAGTTCTTCTGTGTCAAGATTGCTGGAAAAAAATGAAGAAAGGCATATTTTTACAATCTTTTTCAAAGGGAAAATTCATTAAACATAAGTATCAGTATTCTCTAATTCTTAAATATATATTGAGAGGGGAAATATAGCAATGGCATCTCTCCTATAAACTTTACAATTTTAATCAAAAGTTATTAACAATGCTTATGTCAGATGCAGTCTTTGAACAAATAATTTCTGGGAGTTGGTTTCCCCTTGCATGTCTTCTTGACAACCTAGCACAAATGGTGAAAAACAAGTGTGGGAAGTCATGATTCCCAAATTCAAATTCTGATTCTTTTAACTTACCATTTATATGAACATGTCCCTTCTCTTTCTCAGTTTTTTAGCAGCAAGATGGAATGTTAACAATTTCCACCTCATAAGGATGTCATGGTATATAAATGAGTTCACCTATATAAAGTAGTTAAAAGATTAATTGGCATAAATTAAGCTGCTAATATATGTTAGTTAGGATGATACCAGAGTCGGTAGAATTGCCAAAACTTCCAAAGTGAAGGAAATTAAGCATTCTGGGGAATTTGATCCACAGCTTATTTAAAATGATTTCTGAAACAAAACAAAGCATATTTAACTGTGCTGCACACATGCATGAACAGAGCATACACAGGCAACTTTAGATAAACTTTTTGCCATAACCAAATACCTCAAGGGCATGAGGCAGTGGGCCTGGGTTCACAGGGTCATAATCTCAGGAAACACCAAGGTCAATTGGCATAAGATAGCTCACAAAGACAGTGTTTGAAACCTCACTTTAGTGAGCATTGATTGGGGTCTTAACAGCTTGTGGGTGGCCATTTAAGGTGTAACTATTGGTGTACCTTATCAAGAGGAAAGAAGAGAGAAGGAAATGCAAGACATATGGAAGCAATTCATCCCTTGAGCAGCAAATCTCAGCTTCCATGACTCTGAGACCAGGGTTAGAGGGTGCCTTGTTATCTATATCTATTGTTCTGAAAGGAATCACATTGCAAACTCCTAGATACAGTGGGAGAATAACGTGGAAGAAAACTCAAAATCATAGAATAGGCTCATGTACTGTCAGATAGAGACTATTGGAAGCCCTGACATGGCGGACTTGAGTTACCTGTTTATCCTAGAACAGGACTCAACCTGTGGCTCAATGTTCTTCCCAACAAGAGTCATGTCTGTCAGATGAACAATAAAATTTAAGAGACACAAATTCTTTAGAATTAAAGATTGAATAGAATCCACCACTTGAGATTGAAAGGGAAATAATTAAACAAGGGCAAAGTTGGCAAGAAGGCCCAGGAAATTTGGATGAAGAATAAGGTGGAAATATAGAGAAGAAATAGGATGAGGGATGTTACATTGTGGGAATTGTAATCAGTGATATGAAACAAAATGTGGATGAATAGATTAATAGAAAACCAGTTTGCTCCATGAGCCTTCACCCAACTTACAATGAAATATTAAAATACACATAAGTAAATAAAACATGATAAAATTTATATCACTCACTATTACTTGTAAGTAAGAGATACATCCATTAATTCTACTAATAAAATTGCAAGCCATGTAGCTGACATGTTAGCAAGTATAATAAATTGCCATCATGCAAATACTGTTTTGATTAAAGAAGGTATGGCGCAGGTGCATAAAAGAGTTCAACATCAGAAAAAAATCAATTTGACTCATTGCATCATAACCAAAAGAAGCAAATCCATCATATTAGGAAATGTTCTAAAGGAATTTTAATAAAATTCAAGTCACTGGTCACATAAAAAATTGAAAAGGGAAACAGGAATAGAGATAGATTTCCTTAAAAAGATAAATTACTTACTAAAAACAGTGGTATACATCAATTAATTTAAAAATTGACTATATATATTCATTCTCATATATCAAATCTCAGCGTAAATAAATTTCATAACTCTGCCTTCCTTAAAGCAGCAGTGAGGTTTTCTGGACAGGAGTGTCATTGGTACAATTTGGGCTCCTTTACCAGTTCCACTATTAATGCTACTGTGCAGCTTACAACTCAGTCTAAGTGATTGAACATATGATATCACATAAATGATATCTCTATACTTCAATGACATTTTTTTTGTAAAGCAATATTTGCCATCAGACAGCATAAGCAGCAATCTTCTGCAGGAGTAGTGGTGTGGGTTCTAAAGTCATTCATTATTTGCTCTCTAAACTCTTGTTGCTATGTGCCAGCCACTGTTCTGTCACAGCTATGCCAGGGTCCAACAGAGGCTGAGAAGAAGATGTCAGATCACTGCACTCGAGAAACTCAACTCGGGAGTAAACTCATACAGAAACTAAATAATCACTATACAATAAGATGGTTGCTGTCAGAGGCAGTGGTAGCAAAACGAGCAGTAGCAAAAAGAATTGTCAGATCCTCTTATGGAAGAGTCACGGGGAGGAGATGAGCCAGTCAGGGTTCAGTGCAGCAATGATGGAACACACAACTTTCCTCTAGTTTTTTAATGCTTCCTCCCTCCCACTTTCATGATGCTAATTTTACCTTATAAATCCGGCTAGACCAGAGAGTGTACAGCTCGTACAGATAGGAATCAGAAATGTAGGGGATCCAGGACAGATGATCCCTTTTAAAACCAGTGGGGAGAATGGTGGTGCTGGGAGGGTGTAGGGAAGATGGGGTAGAAAGGGGGAACCAATTTTAAAGATCTACATATAACCTCCTCCCTGGGGTATGGACAACAGGGAAGTGGGCAAAGTGAGACATAAAACAGTGTTTGATATGACAAAATAATAATAACTTATAAATTATCAAGGGTTCATAGGGGTGGGGGGAGCAGAGAGGGAGAGGAAATACAAGGAGCCTATACCAAGGGCTTAAGTAGAGGTTGGTTGAAGTCATGAAGTAATCGTTGTTGAACAAAAGCTGGCCCACAAGGGCTTAAGTAGAGAGAAAGTGTTTTGAGAATGATGATGGCAGCAAATGCACAAATGTGCTTTGCATACAATGGATGTAAGTATGGATTGTGATAAGAGTTGTGTGAGCCCCCAATAAAATGACTGAAAAAAGAATTGTCGGGGACTCTTTTAGAGAGGAGAAAATAGCAAAGGTTAATTCTGAGGTAAAATCATAAGAAAAGAGCATTCCACTTAAAGGAAATCTTATTTGCAAAAAACATAAAAAACTTGGGGATATGAAGGGCTCAAGTTTAGAAGACTCTGTATAGTCCTTTGGCTGAAACATAGGGCCTGAATGAGCAAAAGGAATGAAATGATAAAAGGCTTTCTATGATTGCCTAAGAACTCTTTCTGTCATCTTTGTTGTGGGAAGTAAAACACTCACTCATCTATGTCAGGGAATTTGAATGACAGCTACTTGGCCAAATGACTCCAAAGGATTCATATCTGTATCAATTCCAAAGTTAGGTGACCAAACTGAATGCTCAAATTATGGAGAAATACCATTAATACCACATGTAAATGTAATTTTGCTGAATGTCATCCAAAAAGGATTGCATCAGTACATTAACAGGGAGTTGCCTCTTCTGCCTGCTTCGGAAGAGGATCTGGAACAACCGATATCATTTCTGATGTTAGATGGATCTTGGCTCAAAGCAGAGAATACACCAGAAAGATGTTTACTTGTGTTTTATTGACTCAGCAGAGGCATTCAACTGTGTAGACCACAACAAACTAGAAGAGCCTTGTAAAGAATGGAAGTTGCAGAACAATTCATTATGCTCATATGAATCCTGGGCATCGATCGATCAAGAGACAATTGTTTGGACAGAATGAGAGAATATTGCACGATTTAAAAGAAAGAAAGGTGGGTGTCACTGTACTTATCCAAACTGTGTGCGAGCAAATAGAGAAGATGGATTATGTGGAGATGAAAATAGATGGCATCAGGATCCCTAGAGGACACAACCTTGTTTGCTGAAAGTGAAAGGTCTGGAAGCACTTGCTGATGATGATCAAGGATTGCATCCTTCAGTATGAATCATACTGCAATATAAAGACCAAATTCTCAACATTGGAACAATAGGAAACATCATGATAAATGGAGAAAAAGCTGACTTTGTCAAGGATTTTGTATATCTTGGGTCTGCAGTCCATACACCGTGAAGATATCAAATGGGAGCAACAGTCAAGATATCAAATGACACATTGCATTGGGTAAATCTGCTGCACAATACAGCTTCAAAGTGTTGAAAAACAAGGGTGCTGCTTTGAGGACTAAGGTGTGCTGACCTAAGTCAGGATATTTTCAATGGCCACATTAGGCAAGTAAAAGTTGGACATTGAATAAGGAAGACCAATGAAGAATGGAGAGATTTGAAGAATATTGAAAATAGACTGCCAAGAGAGCAAGCCAAACTATTTTGAAAGAAGTACACCCAGAATGGTTCTCAGAGGCATGGATGACAAGATATCAACCAGATATTTTGGACAGGTTGTCAGAAGAGAGCAGTTTCTGGAAGAGGGCATGCTGCATGGGAAAACAGAGAGGCAATGACAAAGGGGAAGGCCCTCAACAAGGTGGATTGACACAGGCTGCAGTGACAGACGCAAATAGAAGAATTGAGAGGATGGCCCAGGATGGAGAGATATTTCCTTCAGCAATATTCTCAGCCACAGCTGTCTCACCAGCACCTAACAACGACCACATAGAACTTTTGTGTGGGTTTCCAAGGGTCTTGGCAGTGAAGGGAACTTTCTTCTTTAATCACGATTGCGATCACAGATATACTTTAAACAGATACATGGTCAGCTTTGTTCTTTAAAAGAGGAGGTGAGAATGGACTGAAGTGGGTGAAAGGGGCAGGCAAAACACCACGTTGGAAGCTACAAGCACAGCACTGACAATACTGGATAAGCACCGGATTGCTGATCGCAGAGTGAGTGGTTCAACCCCATCAGTTATTCTGCGGGAGAAAGATGGGGCTCTCTGCTGAGTAAAATTTACGAAGTCTTAGAATCCTCCACAGCAGCGGTGTCAAGCTGTGGGTCACAACCCCTTTGAGGGTCAAATGACCCTTTCACGAGGGTTGCTCGATTCATAACAGTAGCAAAATGGCAATGATGAAGTAGCAGTGGTTCGGGGGTCACCAAAGTATGAAAGGGCTGCCACATGAGGAAGACTGAGAGTCCCTGCTCTACAGGGTCTCTTTGCGTCTGATGCAGCTCAATGGCTGTGTGCTTTGGGTTTTCACACCAGCTACTTTGAGAAGGAGGTTTAAAACCCAAGGAATATACAAAGCTGTCCACTGGGGTTCAAGGTAGCCCAGTGGTTCAGTATTCTGCTGCTAACCTAAAGGGAGTCATTTGAATCCAACAGGTACTCAGGGGTGGGTTGTTTTCCAGGGAGCTTCCCTCAAAAATATTTACAGCCTAGGACACCTTTGGAGGCAGTTCTATTCTGTTCAATAAGATTGTTCTGACTCAAGATTCACTTAATGGCAATAGCATCTATAGCTTATATTTCATCCTTGGTACTTCTTCTTTGTGTGTAAGCTTACAAGGTAAGCTACAGAAGTATATGCCCACTCATAACTTATAAAGAGATCAATCTAATCTATATTGGAATTGTAAACTTAAAAACTATTTCCTAATAAGGAAGCTTGAACAAGAGCACTTTGGAGCTCTAGGCAAGGATAAACTGGGATAGAAGCAGAAAGGAAAATGAGAGACATAAGATTACTTAAGGAAAAACCAACAAAACTTAGATATTTATTAAGTTCAAGTTAATCAGAAATTTTTAATAATGTCCTTTCAAACATGCTGATCATTAAAACATATGATTTCAGAGCCTTCGTGTTTTTATTGAGCTTCAGATTGGTAAACGAAATTAAGACACTTGGGTTTTGTATTTGTTTCCTTTAGAATTATTCACAGGTTCAAACTGAGATTTACCTGAAATTTTTCAAATAATCAATAGGCCCAACTTCCTCTTGCAAAAGTAATTCAAGGAAATACAGTATATATTACATAGTAGTCAGAAGAATTTAGATGGAAGTTGCTTTCCTTGTTCTTTCATCTGTTTATAAAATACAGCGTGTTAGTCTGGGTAGACTAGAGTAACAAATTCATAAACATGCATATGGATACAAGGGAAAGGTTTATATACAGGAGGAATTGAACATTGAGAAAGCATCCCAAGTCAGTCCAGTCCAAGGTCATAAGTCCGATATTAGACCATATGTTCGATAGCAGTCTATAAAGTCTCCTTCTGACTCATGAAGCTCATGCAATGACACCAGGACAATAACAGGCCAGTGGGTGCAGAGTCTTGGGTATCCAGTGGCAGTAGAAGCATGCTGGAACTGGCAGGTGTCTCCCCATGGCTCCTCATTTCCAGGGCTCAGGGTCCATCAGCAGTATCCATAGATGGTAGAAGCAACTCAGCATTGTGGCTTCTCCGGTTCCAGAGGTCTGGTTCCATTAGGGCAAGCCCATGTGGCTTCTCCTCCAGCTAATCAGGTTCCAGGACTCAGGATCTATCAGCATGCCACCATCTTGTCTTGCTGGTAGACCAACTCCAAGAGACTGAGTCTATAGTCTCTCATCTCCATGGGGGAAATATCACGAGATTTCCCAGAATTTTCAGAGAAAGTCATGCTCACACAGAGGTCTCATTGACTATCTCTATTGACAGGCTAGACTCCACACCTACAATTATGAAATTGATACCAAGGGCATGACCGCCACACACAGATTCCTCTATTTAGCTGTGTCTATTCCATGTTATAGTGGGGAGTAAAACGCTGCTTTCTTTATAGGTTTACATGGGAGCTTGGGGTGAAGTGAAATTTCATAACATGCCTATTCATTCCATTTCTAACTCACCCTATGATGGAGGGGGGCTTTGCAAATGGGAGATATGAACTGGGTGGACTCGCATCAACAGAGCGTGCGAAACACTCAGAGGATTGATGAGCTTTAGGTGCTCTTCTCCTGACTAGAATAGAATAGTGGCTTTCACTGAAGCAGAAGCTGTGGGATGACGGAGCTGAGAGACAGAGAACCAGAAGAGAATTCACTGGCTCCAGTGCTGTATTGCTGCACACCAGTGACTGCATCCATTGTGCCTTCTGATCCTGATGTGTGGAAGTACCTTTTCTAATAACTCCCCTTACTTGTCTCTGAGTTCTGTGTGGTTATTGTAACAGAAGGAAGCAGGAAGAATGGTTGGTAACAGAACATGTTAAAGAAAGATGGAGAGTTGAAGCCTGTCTGATCTCTGCCTTGGGTTGCTGTGGAAATGGAGTCTCCTCCCTTGTGTAGGCAAAGGGGGTCAGTGTTGTTTACAGGTTTACCCAGGCAAATCCTTGAAGAGCTGATCTCTTACTGTGATAGACTTCTATCTTCTAGTAACATTGGATTTTAATGGAATATTAATCTTATAGATCTGACAGCAAGAAAGAGTTTCCTATTGTCTTTCCTATTCTAGCAAGAAAACCCTATAATCTTTTAGCTATGCTATCAATTAATAAAAAAGCAGAACCAAAAGGAAAATGCTAGTTACATAACAAACATATTCCCATTGAAATAGAACCAGAAGAATATTACTATAAGAATGCATTCTCAGTTTTGTATCCAGGAGGGGTAAAGAACAAAGACATTTATGGCAGGCTGATTGACAATTGTGACATAAAAAAGAGAAAGAAACAACCTAATGGAGTTGAATTCTGGAGTAAATTATGTATTTTTATGCTTTGCAATCATTAAAATTACCCAAGGAATTTTCAATAATTTAGGTACACATTATATGTTATGTGGAAAATCCAATTGGATATAAAATTGTATGACTAACCATGTATATTTGCAAGACTTGGAAGAAAATGAGCAATAGCATTAATGTGGAGTCAGATGGCTTCTGATTAGGACAAGAAATATGCTTGCCTTTTCCTTCTCAACAATTTTCCTAGGCTTTGTCTTTATTTTTAAACCACTGGAAGATTTCTCTTATAAAGAAGGAAAAAAATAACATAAACATTGTAATTTTAAAAAGAATAGGAGATGAAAGAACTGTGAAGCATACAAGATAAGGCTCAATCATAATGTTCCAGCTATTTAACTTTCTGTGAGCCCTTTGTCATTGCTGCTGCTGTCAAGTCAATTTGGACTCATGAGGACTGCAGGAAATAAGAGTCAAACTGCCCATCAGTTTTCCTTGGTTATAATCTTAATGCATGCAGACTACTTGGTCTTTTTTCCTGCTGATAAGCTAGGTGAGTTTACTAAACTTTCAGTTAGAAGACAAGCATTTATTTTACTTTTATTGTTAGCATGGCTCTTTCCTATAAGTATAATTTTTATAAACATTAGATCTATGAGTTTGGATTGTCTATGCTACTTTGTGAAAAGTACAATTTTGATATGCCTAGTTAAGGTAGTGACTCAACCTAGACAATTTAAAACCATTCATTTTCAATCCCTCAGGGCAATTGTGACTTTACCGGTCTTTGTCGAGCACTCTGAGTTCTGCAGAGCCAAATTACCACCCTGCCTGAACTGGGTAAAATAATGTCCCTACACACATACACACACACACATGCACACACACCATGAAATTCACATCTGCCAGGAATCTAGGAACGCAACCTTATTTGGAAATAGGATCTTAGCAGATGTACTCAAATTGAGACAAGATCATCTAGCATTAAGGTGAACCTTAAATTCAATCCAACTCATATCTTACATACTTTGGGCTTATTGTCGGGAGGGACCAGTTCCTGGGATCTTGCATCCTGTGTGATAGAGGGGTAGGGAAAGAGAGGAAGGTCCTCAAGGAGATGGATTGACACCTGGCCTGCAGCAGAGGTCTCAGGAGGAGAAAGGATGGTGAGGATGCTGCAGGAAGGGCTGTGCTTCATTGTGTTGTGCATAGAGAAGCTCTGGGTGGGAACTGGTTTGCTGGCACCTGACAACAAGAGACACTGTCCTTGAAAGAAGAGGGAAATGGAACACAGAATTCTGATGCGCTGGGAGCAGATCCTGTGGTCCCCACCATAGAGATGGGAACGATGTGTCTGAGAATCACCGGCAACCACAATCAGCTTAGACAACAAATGGGATAGGTTCTCCCCTGGAGTCTTGGGAGAGCATGACCTTGTCAACATCTTGAGTTTCGCTGCACACCGTTGAAGGTTCGACAATGAGCTGGAAGTGGAGTGCTTTGAATATACCTAGAAGCCCCACACAAGCCCTGCTTCAGACAATCCGCGGCCTGCAAAACCTACGGGACAGTTCTGCAGGGAACCCCAGCAGCCTCTATGGATTGGAATCAAGTCCCAGGCCACAAGCAACAACAGTCCATCTCCAGAGCAGAGAGGCAACCATTTTCGGTTGCTTTAAACACACAATGTGGGAAACTTGTGTTCGGGGATTCCCTGGGAAACTGACATCTAGCCTGAGGAAAATGATGTTTTCTACGCAGGCAAAGAGGACATGGGAGATGTGCGGAGTGTGATTTCAGAACTCAGTATCTGCCTGCTATTCCTTTTTGTACCCACCTCTCAATGCTAGAGCACCGTCTCCAAATCATTTTCCGTGCCGGTTATTATTCCCCACCATCTCTCAGAAGTATTTCCCTACATCGCTAGCTTCCTTTTCTGGTTTCAAAGTACTATACTAAATAAGAATCAAGGATTGTGACGCTCTTACTGAAAAAAATCACCACCCTCAATTCCTCTTTTGTCTGTCCTGATTATATTCAATTTTATTTTTAGCTTCTTGTTCCTTGGGTCTTAGGAAGAAATCTTTAAATTCTGAACTCTAGCTCATGCTTTACCAAACTTACTACTAATTACTTCCAGTCTAAACAATACCAGTGCAGATGCAGTTTTTTTTTTTCAGTTGACAAAACAGTTTGGTAAACACTGTTACAATTCTTAATAGCCTAAAGGAATGAATTTTGGCTTACCGCGATATTTACTTCTCAAAAGCATCTGAGGTGATGAGAGTCTGACTCAATGAGCAACATGCTTAGTTACTTCAGGGCGGGAGCGGGGGAATGAGATGCACACTGGTTTACTGGCAGATCGCAGACTGGCTTCGTAACAAATATGCTCAGTCATCACTGTGCTTTTCATTTTGTGGTGTAATATTATGATATTCCAATTCACTAAGGATCATCTGAGCAAAATAACTTGCTATTATCATCAGGGTAAATCTTCTGAGCTAGTTCTAGCACACCAACCAAAATAGCGTTCATGAAATACAACAGACACGATACCAGGGAACTAGAAGAATAGCAAAATACTTGACTTTGTAAATATTGTGGGGTAATATTTAACTCCATGGGTTCTCTGTGTAACTGGCCATGTTGGTGGACTGTAAAGAGAGAGGGAAGGTGGTGGCAAGCATTGTTCCCTGGAAACGGGTGCAGCTGCAAGAGGTGTTGCAGATAGAAACCATGCTGAGGTGAACTCTCACTGCCATCGAGTCAATGCCAACTCACAGACCCCCTACAGAAGACGGGAGAACTGCCCTTGCTAGTTTCTCAGATTGTAACTCTTGATGGGAGCAGAAACCCCTGAGAACCAGGATCTGGGACTATTCAACCCCGGGGAGAGGATAGATCATGGTCAGGTCAGTTTCAGGAACAGGTGCTATTTGGATATCCCTGCAGCCAATGGTAAACCTTTTAGTTATCAGAGTTACATGCTTGTTGCAGGACAGTAGGGCTTAGCATAAATGCAGTGTTCTGGTCCTAGAGAAAAAGATACTCTACCTTGATTATCAAACAAAAACTTGAACCAATGAGCTAAGACAGCCAGAACCAGTGGTTCTGATAATCTGGACAAATACTCAGTTTTCAGAAGCAAGGCACTACAAAGGGCCAAGTTAAAGGACTGGATGTAAGTCCCAGAGTATCGACTCCACCCTAGCAACCAGTTGTCTGTCTTTGAGATGATTTTGATTCCTGATGACCCCGTGTGTATTGTGGTTAACTGCACCACAGGACACCTCTGAGTGAACTTGAACCTCCAAACTTTCCACCAGCAGTGTTAATGAATGGTCAGGGGCTGTTAAACGTCCTCTAAATTCCTTGTGTCCATGAGCAGAGAAGTATTCTTAGAACCCAGAGTAGGGCAGAGCTTGTCAGCACAGGGCTAAATAGCCCCAAATGTGTGCAGGTAAGGGTGACGGGGCCCGGCAGGCATTCACCTTGTTACTGTGTGCCACTTAGTGGATTCCACTTTAGAGGGACTACGCAAAGAGTAGAACTGACCCGTGGGATTCCTAGACTGAAACCCTTACAGGAGCACATCAGTGGATCTTTCCTCCCGAGGAGCTGCTAGTGGGATCAAGGAGTGCAATGTTTTAACCACCACACTACCAGGGTTCTTTGAACCTCTGTAATATTGGGACCAAAGTGGGGGGGGGGTATGTGTCAGACTATTTGCATGCATAAGCAGTTGCAAATGTAATATGTCTTATGAGAGAAATAAAATAAAAAACAAGCCTACTGCGACTGAGTTGGTTCTGACTGTCAGTGGCCCTCAAGGTCAGAGTAGAACTACCCCGTGGTGCTTCCTAAATGATAGCTCTTTCCAGGAGAGGAAACACTCCTCTTGCTTCCTCTGAGCAACTGGCAGAGTTGAACTGCAGACCTTGTGGCTAGCAATGCACTATGCCATTCGTGCTCCTTCTGATGGGCAAAAGTGGTTGGGAGAAATATATTCCACTCCCCTCATGCTGAAAGTAAATGATTTACCAATCCATGATGCATTCATTAAATATGTTCTGAGTTTCTGATGGTGCAAATGCTTACCATGCTGGGCCAATAATTGATAGTTTGAAGGTTTCAGTCTACTCGGAGACACCAGAGCGAAAGGCCTGGTGATCTGCTCCTCACAAATCAGTCACTGAAAAGCCTCCAGAGCTATGTTCTTCTACTCTGAAACACAAGTGATCCAGATGAGCCAGGATCAAATGGACAGCAAGAGCTTTGGTTTTATGATGTGAAGGTTACGATCCAAGGAGGGATCGAAGGATCCCCTCCAAAAAAGCGGATTTCTTTTTTCAAGGCTATGTGTTTAATTTAATTTAATTTAATTTTTTTTAACAAAACAACCTTATCCCCTTCAAAGAATTCTCCCTTACATAGAATGCATTTTTTCAAATCCATGACTCCATTCTTGAAAACATTTTTCAAACTCAACCAAACCGATAGCGCCTCCCTCTATTTTCTACTTCACCTCATCTATATCATCAAATTGCTGTCCTTTCATGCCCCTCTTCATTTGCAGAAGCAAAAAGAAGTCGTACAGAGCAAGATTAGCTGAGCAAGGTGAGTGGAGCAAGAGAAGTATACGGCTTTTTTTTTTAAATCCAAAACTGGCACCCTGACATGGCAGTGTGAACAGGTGCATTGTCATTGTGACAAAACCAGTTCCCTGTCTGCCACAAATCAGGCTTTTTCTGTCATACACCGTTCCACAATCTTTTCAGAATCTCTAAACAGAAAGCTTGATTCACCGTCTGGCCTGTTGGAATGGCCTCCTAACGCATTACAAAAGTCAGCATTTTCATCTGTTTGGGAAGCTGAGACATCCACACCAAAGCTTGTTATCAATCAACATTTCACCTTTTTTTAAAAAATGACAAAACCACCTCACTCACATGAATTTTTCCCATCGCGCTGTCCTTGAAAGCTGATTTCAACATCACAACTGTTTCTGCAGTCTTTTTTCAGAGCAGGAAAGAAAAATCTCACAGCTGCATACTGTTCTCTTAAATTAGCCATACAAAAGGAGGTTTGAGTGAAACTGCTTTTACAAAAGAATTCACTGTGACCAGAAAGAACTTTTCCAGGTGATGCCCCTGGTTGCACTAACTTAGAGCGATTTGCTTAGTGCCCACTTAGTGGAGGGAAAAATACATACTATGAAAGCTCCATCCAGTGGAGCTTTCTTCCTGTGTCTGTGTTTGTGTTTTGTACCCCTGTATATCAAGTATTCCCTGTATGCTAGTGGCTATTGAACTTGTATGATTTTTTCTTTCAGTCTTTGTTTTTAATTCCTCTTTAACTTTTGAGAGTACTGGAAGTCTTCCTTTCTGAACTCCCACACTTCAGTTTATTAATGTGAGAAAGAATCGAGGAGGCGACATGTAACCTCTCCTGGCTACACAGAGGGCAGGAGCCATCCCCAACTCTGCCTAGGGTCAATGGCCACAAGATTGATAAGACTTGTCTGCCATTCATTGATCTTTACCAATTTCTACACTCACTGTTCCTATCAAATGGAGGAAAGTTGGAGCTTTCTGGTTTTCTTAAGGCCGCCCCCTCATATATCCCATATCGAGCCAATAACCTTGCCCAGAGGTCCCTGAACTGAAAGACCGATCAGTTTGCTGCCAAAGGGAAAATTACGGAATAATAATTAGGGGGTTGTTATTTAATAGACTTCAAAGCACCCAACAGCCACAAGATAAAGTAGCCTTCAGATGGTATGAAAAATAAGAGCTGAACCGTTAGTCAATAGCAGCGGCTTCTGAAATAGCATAGCCTTGACAAGCCCTGTATATATGGGCTGGCCATGGGTAGGATTGACTCCACGGCAACCGTTCTGGCCCACGTCTAAAGTTTGGACTGAGGACAAGAGAACTTGTCTGAATTCCCACATCTAATAGCAGCAGAGCCAGGATTCTGACTCAAAAGAATTCTACAGCACTAGGTCTGGACCCCAGTGACAGACACTTGGAGTCTTTCGTCATGTTTGGACTTGAAACCCCAGCAGTTGTTGAGTTTCCTCAGGAGTGTATAAAGTGAAGGTCATAGAGAAACTGTGACTCGGGCGTTTCATGCTAAAACATGGCGTCATCACACTCGATAAAGACAGGGATGACACTCTCTCTATCCACTCTCCTCGTTGACTTTGAAGAGAGTAATTGGCATAAACCAATTGGTATAAAACTGGATTGAGTTTTAAAAACATCAGGGCGGGGGGGGGGTGCTGCTCTAGAGGCCACCTTCATTAAGGAAGCCAGTGGAGGCCCCAGGATTGTGACGGAGCTCACACGGGATGATCAGATGACGACAGTCAAGTGAGAAGGGTGTCTCTGAAGTTCAAGAAGAGAGTTCCAGAGGTTGGCTAGTTCATCTCTTTGCAGTAGAGCCACAATAATGAGGAAAAGATGACTACACTTCACAGCTAGTGGCTTTGCCAACTGTTGAAACTTGAGAAATGTGGCCTAAAAGCTAGTCAGTAATAAGACAGGCCTAAAGTGGGAGCTCTGTGGTACCACGGCGAGTGGCAGGTGGCTAACACAAAGGTCAGCAGTTTGAACACAGGGGAGAGACTTGGTGATCTGCTTCCATAGGGCAGCCTGGGGCTAGCTGACGGCACCACTCGGGCTTTCTGAAACCAGTACGAGAGGAGCCCTATTTGTTTTCCTTCTTTCCTTTTTTAAAGTTTCTCCAGGTGATACATATGTCTTTTTGTCTTTTTTTTAAATTTAAGGCTCAGAAAAAGACATAATGAGGAGCCCAATTCTTTCACAGAGCCTGATTTTTTTTTTTAAGGCAGAAAGACAGTTGGTTCAAACATGAATCCTATTTTCTTGTTTGGAAGTTTCTAAATCTGTACAACCATCTGAAACCTTTAGAAAACCTAAAGGAAAAAAATACAGATTTCCAGGCCAAATCCTCAGAGAACATGCTTCCAAAGGTTTGAGGAATCTGTACTTGAAAAAAATTTCCAGGGTGACCATAACAAAAAGTTTCCAGCTTCTCTTTATTATATTATATATACTCACTGTTGATAGCAATAAGCTCAATAATTACATACATGATAATACTCTCTGTTAAGTGTTGGACTCTTTTCAGTTCTGAATCACACACTGCCAAAAGAAAAGAAAGAGAAATCTCGCTTATACCCAAAGTCAGTCTCTAAGTGAAGAATGTCTAACCTTGCTCCCTCTGAAGCCAGGCAAAATACTTCAGAGAGAAGTCTGGTGGTCCCAAAAGTGATTCTGGGCTGTGTTGCGGGCCTTCTTTTGGAACTTGCTATCCTCACAGCATCCATTACCAATTACTGTTTCTAACCCTTGTCATTTTTTGCCTCTAACCCTGTCTTTTTAACCCAAATTTCAGTCTGTTTACCGCAACTACCTTTTGGCCTTTTTCTGGTTGGGTAATTTGCTACTCTTTATAGTAAATGTCAGTGTGCGTATAGACTCCTGGGCCTTCAACACCATTGGGAGGAACTCAGGACTTAGCATTTCTCTCAAGCTTGCAGGTGCTGCTGGTTGAAAGACTGCACATTCAATAGTGCCAAGGGAGACCTCATCGGGTTCATCCGAGCTCAGCCTCTATTATTTAAATACAAAAATTCAAGTGAAACTCTCCATTTTTTGTACACCTCCCCATCCCACATCCCATCCCAGCCCTCCCCTCTCCTTGTTCCCTAGTGCTTAGCCTCTTCCTTGATCCGCTCTCACAGATCATAGCATCGTCAGTGGCTCTCACCCTGGTTTGCTCTGGGCCTGTGTGAAAGAATTACTCCTACTTATTTCAGGTATTCATGATCCGACTGCAGAATCTATTGATTCAAATCACAGTTTTACAATAAGATTTTGTTTGGGTCTGATTTCTAGGTGCGTCAGTCCAGGTTGACTAGAGAAACAAATCCAGAGGCACTCATGTATATAACAAGGAGTTTAAAGAGTAATTAATTGTATGTTAAGAAAACATCCTAACCCAGTCCAGATCAAGTTCATAGGTCCGATATTAGCCCCTAAGTCCTATATGAGTCCATAAGTCACTCTTCAGAC
>PVJH01017440.1:0-47829 GCA_004026705.1 Nesogale talazaci | reverse complement strand
AAGGGAACAAAAAGAATTTATAAATTATCTAGGGGGCATGATGAGGGAAGAGTGGAGGGGGAGAATTAGGAGTTGATGTCAGGGGCTCAAGCAGATAGAAAATGTTTTTTAGAAGATGATGAAAACATGTGCACAGATGTTTTTGACAAAATGGATATATGTATGGAATGTGGTAAGGGTTGTAAGACCCCCTCATAAAATAAAATTTAACTTAAAAAATTGTATTGTGATAAGAAAAGTAAGAGTCCCCAATAAAGGTATTTTTAAATAAAAAGAACAAAAAGAGAGGGGGGTGAGTAGAAGAGTGATGGAGAAGAGAGACTGCAGCCTCTACCCATGTAAAATGTCCTTTAAGAATAAATGCTGATGACACAATGTATGTATATATAAGTATTTTGTGATGAGAGTCATATGAGGTCCCAATAAAATGAAATTTTTAATGTTTCTTGAGTTTAGGAACAGGAACACTGGAGGGGCAATATTAGAGTTATAAGGTGTTTAAGGTAGAGAATGGTCTTAGAGACAGGCAGACACATTGTTGTCATGAGAAAATGCCCTTAGTAGAATTTTCCTGGCACCTTCTCACCAGTGGAGCTTTCAATTTTCTGAAAACTTCTTCAAAATAAGTGACCATGATCACCATCACCTTTTAACCTTTGAGAAATTGTGTTAAGATTGCTCCTTTGGAATTCTCAAAATAATTTCCAAATTTTCTAAGCAACGTTCTCTGACTTGAATGCAACTGACTGAAGTCTGCAAAACCCACTGCTTTTATCAAACATTTTAAAAGAAATGCCAATGAGACAAAGGCAAGCGTGTTACTGAGAGAAGTCCACTAAGTGCAGAGAATGCATGCTTTGTTGTAAGAAAATCATGCACTTATGGACTTCAATCCTAAGAGGAGTATTTTTTTACTGGCCTGCATAGTGTGTGTGTGTGTGTGTGTGTGTGTGTGTGTGTGTAGGAGAGGGAGTCAGAAAACTTATAGAAAAATGAAATTAAAATATAATGATATTTCCATGAAATTTTGAAGTCTTTTGTGTGTGTGAGTGTGTATATATATATATATATATATATATATATATATATATATACCTTTCCAAGAATTTATTTTAAAGAAAGAGAAAACAGATGGAAGAAAGAATTATTTTATTCTAATGATTTAAAAGTATCACTTTTTCGGTTTTGTTATTGCCATAGAAACCCTTCCCTAGGATATTTTTTTAAAGAAAATAATATGAAATACACTATATTTATGAAGAAAGATGGTCATATTTAAGGTTTTCCTTTTACATTACTTATCAATTAAGTAATTGAGGCTGGTATCATAATAGGACCTCGTATCTCATCAAGAGTTTGTCATTAAGTTGATGTTCATTTTGCATGTGAGCAGGTGTGTATGGGTTTCATGCAAATGAGCTAAATTATACTTACATAACAGATGCTTATTTAGGACTTTGGGAGAAAAACTGTAAATGAGCTGCAGCGTGGTGTTGTTGTTTGAGGGGCCATAGATTTGACTCCGGCTCAAAGTGACCCCATGTGAAGCAGCACGAGTCACTGCCGACAGCGTCCTCCCAATCGTTCTGCTGTCTGATTCCACTGTGACAGCCACTACAACAACGTCATGCAGCCTACAGTGGTATAAATTGCATGAAAGCATCCAACAGATATTTACTTTTGACAGTTTCAGATACTGCATCGCTCATTATACTGTAATCCTAAACAAGAGAGCATTGACTCTAATAATGCTAAGACATTATTACCCAGATTACTTAATAAATAAACTTGGAAATAATGTAGAATGACTGATGCACCAGAAAATGATCACTAAATTGGAAGTCTGTCTAAGATGGTGCAGTCGAGTGAGAGAGCACAGAAAGTGTAGAGTACTTACTATTTTAAGGCACATTATATTTCCTGGAAAGCTTGTGTTATTTAAGCCCAGAGACTGATAGAAAGATTGTTGGAAAATGAGGATGAATAATATAATAGTTGATTTTGTGTCAACTTTTTTAGGCCTGAATTTTCTGTAATTTAGCAATGTTATGACCTAACACAATATAATCAATTTCATAATGGAAATGGTGAGTAGTCAACATGTTATGAGAAGGTTAGAGTGGAAGGCAGCCCCCCCCCACCCCCCCACTCAGGTCATGTTCTCACAAAAAGAAAGAAAGTGTTCATGAGACTGTGGGCAACTTCCCACGAAATGCTGTGGCAAAGTTTGCTTTGGTTGCTGCTAATAGGAATATGACCCATAGAAATTCAGACTCTTAGACTTGTGTCAGTGGCCTGCATGTTGGGCCTGGGGCATAACAATAGGCTGTCATCTGATGTGCTGACCTAGCACTCATGTCACAAGTCTAGCCTACTGACTATGGCTATATCTTCTTATGTGTCTTAATATCAACTAAGGTATTCCTGATGATTTTGGTTTTATCATGCCACAAAAGTATGAGTATCAAAAGTTTCCAACATATTATCAGAACCATGGAGCTTGAGCTAGATGTGCTCACTATTAAAATGTGTGAACCATTATCTTTGTGTAAATTACACTCTATTTTTCTCTATTTACAATTGTCAGTAGTTTTGCTTTTTGAGAAAATCCAAATGAACCCAGATTATGTTACACAATATAGAACTTGGGTTTTTACTCTTATTGATAAAAGCCTGAAGTAATTTAAAATTGAAAACTTAGAATTTTTTTTTTATTTTAAGAAACAATCTTTCTTGTGGTGGCTAAGGATTAAAATGCATTCTATGAAGCCAGTGAAGTGGCAGTTGAAAGTCCTGCTAAGTGATAGAGTCACTGACCAAGAGATATTTGGGCAGTGGAGATGGAGAAACTGGATGCTAATATCACTGATGGAGCTTTGAGAGAGTAGAGAATAAGGCGGAAGGTTAAAATACAGATGAAAGCTATGTTTCTGGCTTGTACACTTGCATGAATTATATTATCCTTCATGGAAAAAATGCCCAACTAGGTAAAATGTAAGTGAGAGAGGACTGTATTATTTTTCTGAAGATAATGATACTAAAACTTTCTAATAAAAGGGTAGAGGTAACACATGTTTTAACTTTTGGCAGCATCTAGAAAGCAGACAAAAAATATTAGCAGCAGAATTTGGAATATCTCTAAGTAAGTAGCATTTGATAGCATACATGTGGTTAAGGTTTCCCTAATAAAACCCTCAGTGTAGAGTGGCAAATACATCCTTTCAAGTAATTTAAGTGCACAAATGAGGAGAGAAGTGTAAATATTATAAGAGCATAAGCATCAAGAGAGGAAGGAAGCAATCTAAGGAGAGGTGATAGAAGAAATAAATGGGGGTGGATGTGGGGAAAGGGTTTCATGAGAAGAGTTGGTGATAGTGATGGAAGTTGGTGGTTTTAATAAATAAAAATAAAATTAATATATTGTATTAGATTTAAATACATTGGAATCATCACGAACATCAGTAAAGCAGTCTTGAAAGGGAGATGGTAGAATTGATGGCACCTTCCTTCCAGCTACTCATTTAAAAGACATCAAAATATCCATTTTCTTCTCATGCCTTGCATTCTTTCCAATAAGAATTTAGATTATCTATCATTTCAAAATTCACCTGGAAACTCAGTACGTCCCATTCTCTCTTCAACTGCCATCTCTTGTCAGGACAACTGCTTCTTCCAGTTGCCTCTTAACACTCCTGTCCTCACAAAATAGTACAAGTCATGTCTTTTCTCTCCTGAAAATACTGGAATATCTTCCAATTTTACTTACAGTAAATGACAAATGCTTTGAATTATCAAAGAAAGACATCATTTTGACTTCCTATTAATGCCCTTGCTCATCTGCATGATGTGGCTTAGTCTCTCATGAGATATAATAAATGCTTTCCTAATTCTACTAGTAGAAAAGGAAAGGAATAATAAAAATCAGCTGATAAACAGGAAAGGGAAAACAAGAAATCGATGGAAAAATAATGCAGGTAAATGCATTCTTTGAGATGGTTCTTTAAAAGGATTAACAGAATTGATAGTTCGCTGGAAAAACTAACCAAAGAAATGAAGGAACAAATGTCAATTGCAAGGATTTGGGATGAAACAGGGGCATTACGATGGGCCCCAATGAAATCAAAAGGACACTACACTCTACTATGAAGACCTATATTCTAACCAATTCAACAGCGAAGAAGACATGGACAAATACTGGGAATCACAATCCCTCACTAAGGTGCCTCGGATGCATGTCCAGCACCTCAACAGGCTCATAGCAGTGGAAGAAATAGACAAGGTAAGTAAGGGATTATCCACCAAAAAAACAAAAACCCCTAGGCCAGCAGGACTCACAGGAGAATTTTACTAAGCATTCAGGGAAGAACTGACATGAATCCTACGCAAACGCTTCCAGAACATAGAAAAAGATGGAAGACTCCCAACTATTTCTATGAAGCTAGTATAACTCTGATCCCTAAAGTGGGCAATAATACAACAAGAATTGAGAACTGCAGACCAATATCCCTAATGAACATCAATGCAAAAATCTTAGCAAAATCCTGACCAATAGAATACAAAAGCGTATAAAATAGATGATAGATAGATAGATAGATAGATAGATAGATAGATAGATAGATAGATATAGATAGATGGTAGATAGATAGATAGATAAATAGATGATAGATAGATAATTCACCCTGAACAAGTGGGATTCATACCAGTGATGCAGGAATGGTTCAAAATATGATTAGTATTATTTGCCACATTGGCAGGAAACACAATAAAGACAACATGATAATATCGATAGATGTGGTATAACCATTCAACAACATCCAACATCCATTATTTTTAAGACACTCAAGAAGATAAGTATAGAAGAAAAATTCCTCAACATTATGCAAGCTATATAGGAAAAACCAACAACCAATGTTGTACTCAATGGACAAAAGATGAAAAGAATTCCACTGAAAAAAGAGGACTGGTCAAAAATGTCCTTTGTCCCCACTCCTATTTAATATCATAATGGAGGTCCTAGCTAACCACATAAGACAAAGAAAAGACATCAAAGGTATTCATCTGGGGAAGGAAGAAGCAAAATTATCATTACTTGTAGATGATATGATTTTATCCATTGAAAAGTCCCTGAACTCCACAAGTGGGGTGTTGGAAGCAATAGGGGAATACTGCAGTGACAGGATACAAGATAAACAAACATATACACATCAGACAAGACCACAGAAGAGGCAATTAAAAAGGTAATACCCTTAACAATAGCCAAGCACAAAGTGAAATACCCAGAGTTATTCCTAAAGCAATGAAAGGTTTGTACGGGGAAAGTTATACAACACTATACAAGAAACTAAGAGTGACCTCAACAAATGGAAGAATATCCCAAGCTTGTGAAATGGAAGACTCAATGTAGTAAAGATGTCATCTCTGCCCAAGACACTATATAAGTTTAAAGTTATCTTGATACAAATACCACTATCCTTCTTCAAAGAATTGGAAAAACTGATTACCAACTTCAAATGGGGAGGGAAGAAGACCAGAAGTAGCAGGGAACTCCTAAAGAAGAAGGACAAAGTGGGATGGCTTATTCTACCTGACTTTAGTACTTTTTACATGACCACAGTTGTCAAAATAGTGTGGTACTGGTCTAATGATAGCTATACAGAACAATGGAAAAGTGTTGACGACACAGAAATAAAAATATCAGCAAACAGACAACTAATTTTTGATAAGGGTCAAAAAATATCAAATGGGAAACAGATGTCCTCTTCAATAAATGGTGCTGGAAAAAAATGGATATCTATTTGCAGAAAAAAGAAGCAATATCCTTATTTCACTCTATACACAAGATTAAAGTCAAGGTAGATCACAGACCTAGAGGTAAAATCCCAAACAAATAGGGCATTTAATAAGGGAATTGGGACAAACCTGAGAACGTTGGCATTGGGAATACATAGGCTATCAGAAAGAAGGAAGGAAACAAATATAGAGTACTTACAAATTGACAAGTGCAACTGAAGATAAATCACATATGTACATCAATAGAATTCACCAAGCATGTTATAAGAGAGCCCATGGACTGGGAGAAATGACACATCAGACAAAGGTTTTATTACTAAAATTTACAATACTTTTTAAACTTACAATAAGAGAAAAACTGTCTTCTGAGGAGCTAGGCAAAGGACCTAAACAGAAGTTTCACAGGGGCAGAAATCCGAATAGCCAACAAACATATGAGAAAATGTTCCTGAACATTAGCCATAAGAGAAATGCAAATTAAAACAACTATAAGGTACCACCTAACACTCTCAAAGATAGCCCAATTCAAAAAAATTACAAAGCAATGAGTGTTGGCGAATTTCAGTGAAATAGAAACTCTCATCCACTGTTGTTAGACCTATAAGTATGTGCAGCCACTATGGAAATCAATTTAGTGGTATATAAAGCAGATGGAAATTGAGCTACCATATGACCCTGTAGTCTCCCTACTGGTCATATACCCAGAAGAGGCAAGAAATAAACCCTGGCCAGACATCTGTGCTCCAGTGTTCATTGCAGCAAAGTTCACAATTGTAAGGATTTTGGAAAAAAAATCTTTTTTCATCAACAGATGAATGAATTAAAAAACTGGTACATACATACAATAGAGTACTATGCATCACTAAAAAGCAGTGCTAAAAAAAGCAGTCATGAAAGCATGAAGCATATCACCACATGGGCAGAACTGGAAGGAATTACGCTGTCAAGTAAGCCAACCACAAAAGGACAGGTGCAACATGAGTCTGCTGAGGCAAGCTTATAAAAATATGCAAAACAGGTATGGTAAAAAATTACTATACACACACATTCCTGGAATGAGGTCCAGGTAGTATGCCAGGGGCCAGATCAAATCTAGGGGTATATATGATAGCAAACTAAAAGGGAGTGGGGGGGGTGAAGAAAAAAAGATAGAAATGTGTAGACCTGTATCAGGGCACTAACCTACCCAAGGGGAGCGTATTGCTCATCTATCCACAGGGAAGGAGGGAGCTGACTTCAACCAGGTGCTCTGGGATGTGAATGCAGCATGCCAGCAGGGAAAAAGGTGCCATTGCAGGAGTCTGAAGGCCCGGTCCCAATCCCAACTACATGGATAGCTGTTGCTCCCCCCAGAAGAATTTATTTCAGAGACAGCACTGAAACTGCAGCTCGAGACAAGGGACATGTCTGTTCAGAGCACACAGGAGCAAATGAAGGGAAAGGAAGAGAGAGTGGAGCACAGTCTGATCCACTAAGACCTGATGATCATGTCCCCATTCAGAAAAGCCAATGCACAGAGAGAACCACACAGATGGCCACACTGTGAGACATGCTATCCCTCACTGACCCATGAACCTACAGGAGAAAACACTGGGACATAGTATCAGAATTGTGCCCCATCTGATCCCACCACACTGGGGAAAATGACAGAGCAGAGCAGGGAGGTCCCAAGGAAGTACCAAGCATATACTTTGGGGTCAGGATTAGGGACCCCTTCGGACTCAACTGGAGGACACTCGTAGAGGTCAACAAACAGACATTAAACTAATTACAGATTTCTCTCTCTCTCCCACTTGTCATAGGTTTATTTGTTGTGGCTGTTATTTTGTTTTCTTTTGTCTACTTGTTTTGCTGTCTTGCTTTTTATGTGCATATAATTATCTCTGCAGGTCTATCAGGATGTGATCAGCTGGATAAACAATCTGGAGGAGAAAACAATGAGACCAATAGTTCCAGTGGGATATGGGAGAGGTCGAGGTGAGGGAAAGGAAGAGGTGTTAACAAACCAGGGAAAAGGAAACAATAGATGATCCAAAATTGAAGAAGCAGAAGGTGTAGGAGGTCTGGTAGGGCTTGATCAAGGGTAATTTAATGGAGCATAATCACTGTACTCCAAATGAAGGTTGAACATGATAGTGGGACAAGAGGAAAGTAAAAGAAAATAGAGGAAAGAACTAGGAGACTAAGGGCATTTATAGAGGTCTAAATATAGGCATGCACATATATAAATATGTTTACAGATGACAATGGGGAAATAGATGTAAGTGTATATATTTATAGGCTTAGTATTTATACCATAAATTTAGTATAATTTGTAGTATTTAGTATTAAGTTAATAGCAGATGGATATTGGGTATCCAAACAAGTACTCCCTCAATGCAAGAATAATTTGATCTATTAAATTGGCATTCCATGATGCTCACCTCCCCGACACAATTGATGAAGACAAATGTGTGCATAAGCAAATGTGATGAAGAAAGCTGATGGTGCCTGGCTATCAAAAGATATAAGGTCTCGTGTCTTAAAGACTTCAAGCACCCATCTATCTCAGAAGCAACAAAGTTCACATGGAATAAGCACACCAGCCTGTGGACCCATAAGGTGTCAAAGGGATCAGGTATCAGGCATTAAAGAACAAAAAATATCATTTTGAATGAAGGGGAGTGCAGATTTGGGACCCAAAGCTCATCTGTAGCCAACTGGACATCATCTTACAGAAGGGTCATAAAGAAGAAAAATGCAAGTGAGGGTGCAGTGTAGAAATGATGATACGTAAAAATTTCCTTTCATTTTTGTTTGTTTTTGTCCACTAAAACATATTATTGTGGGCTCATACAACACATCACAATCACCACTGGTCCTGATAGGATCATCTGTCCTGAATTCCCAAAGTTTCTGACTCTAATGTGCATCCCCTGATTTAGCTGGATTTGGAAGGTAGAATTGGGATCATGATAGTGGGTGGGAGGAAGCATTGAAGAGCTAGAGGAAAGTTGCATATTTCATTGTTGCTGCACTGTACCTTAACTGGCTTATCTCCTCCCTCCTATAATTCTGTAAGGGGATGTCACTTCACCTATTGATGGGCTTTTGGTACCTAATCTGTACTGCCTATCATTTATCGTGATAGTTTAGTTCTTTGATGTCTGATACCTAATCCCTTCAACACCCCATTGTCACATAGGCTGGTGTGCTTTCATGTGGACTTTGTTGCTTCTGAGCTAGATAGCTGCTTGTTTACTTTCAAAAGTTTAAGATCACAGATGCTATATTTTTTGATAGTTGGGCACCATCACATTTCTTCACCACATTTGTTTATGCACACATTTGCCATCAACAATCATACCAGGAAGGTGGGCACACAATGTTATAATTCTTAGTTCTTCGAAGTCTGATAACTGATTATTTTGACACCTCATTGACATGCAAGCTGATGTGTTTCTTCCATGTGGGCCTTGTTCCTTCTTAGTTAGATGGCCACTTTTTTATTTTCAAACTGTTTAGACCCCAGATGTTATATGTTTGGATGGCAGGGCACCATCAGTTTTCTTCATCACTTTTGTGTATGAATACATTTGTCTTCAGTGATCGTGTCAGGAAGGTGAGCATCATGGCATGCCAATTAATAGAGCAAAGTTTTCTTGCATTGAGGAAGTACTTGAGTGGAGGTCCAATGCCCATCTTCTGTCTTAATACTAACCCTATTATTATATGCATATAGATCTATTTCTACATCATCATATATAAATATATTCAACTTTAGTTCTTAAATATTTCCCCCCACCCCACCACCATTATCATGACCCCATTCTATCTTATAATTCCAGCTAGATTAGATAAAGTACACTAGGTCAGATAAAAACTGATATCACAGGAAATCCAGGACAGATGATCTCTTTGGAACCAGTGGTGAGAATGGTGATACTGGAGGGTGTTGGGAAGGTGGCGTAGAAAGGGGGTACTGATTATAAGGATCTGCATATAAACATCATCCTGGGAAACCACCAACAGAAAAACCATTCAAAGGAGACAGTGAAAGATATGACAAAATAATGATTTACAAATTATCAAGAGTACATGACGGAGAAGGGAGAGGGAAGGGGGCGATGAGGAGCTGATACTAAGCACTCAAGTAAAAAGCAACTGTTTTCAGAATGATGAGAGCAATAAATATGCTTGACATACAATGAATGGATATATGGATTGTGATAAGAGATGTACAAGCCACCAATAAAATGTTTTGAAATAAATAAATACAAATAAATGTTCTCCTTAACGTATATTTGAAACAATGTCCCCTTTGTACCTTATGACAAGTGGCTTCGTCAGAAAACAGCATTCTAAAACTGTCTTTCCTGGTAGGATCTCTGGAGGGTCTAGGAAACTTGGTGGCAGAAAAAATTTTTTTTCTTTACATTTTCATCAACCACAAGAGACTCTGCAGGGGTAAGCACCATTGGAGTTATGAACCTATGGGTCTCCTGTGTATTGAGGTGCTCATCAATACTAAGTTTGATTAAACATTACACATTGCTCTCTCAACTGTGAATTGTTAATTCTTCTATGTACTGATTCTTTTTAGGTTTACATGACTGAGAATCTTCTGAAATTTGGCATTTTGCTTCAGATTTTGATAGAGGTCCTGGATTGAGGATTTTGTTTTTACAAAGTGTACAGTGTTATTCATAGGTAGCATCCAAAAGATCCAATTTGGAAACTCCACTCAGGAAATTGGATTTTACCTTAAAACCCATTACAGACTAAAAGCATTGAAATACTCCTTTGGATTTGGACATTTTGGATATATTTGTCCATTCGAGAAGCTGACAGACATCCAGAATTAGATTTGCCATCACTCGGCACTTCACCTTTTCTGATGTTGAATTAAACTGTGTTCAACATCTCAGCAGTTTTTGTGGCAGTTTTGCCTAGCAAGAAACAAATTTCAGAATCACATATTGTTCTCTATTGGCCATCACAGAAATTGAGGTTCAAATGAAGCTGTTTTCATGAAAGAATTCATTGTGACCTGAGAGAACCTTTACTGATGACGCCACTGGGTGCACTAACTCAGAGCGAGTTGCTTGATGCTCATCTAGTAGGAAAAAAGGTATGCTATGAAAGTTCTGCCAGTAGAGTTTTCCTATTTTTGGGGGGTTGGGGGAGAGGGGATTCTCCCTTGTAGAATTTTCCTTAGGGTTTCCAAAATTGCAAGACTTTATGGAAGCAGATAACTTACCAGTGTAGGTGATGGGTTAGCAGCCCATACCTTAATCTACAGTTCTTCTTGAGCTTCTTTCTTGAGGGAATAAAATAGTAATAACTCAAAAGTTATAGGTTCCAGAACATCAGTGTAATGAGATGTATCTGATCCCTTCAGATAAATCTATCTACTATGCTGGAAACAATATGATCTATCCAGGTTTTAATATTATACTAGAGTCATAATGTGTCATTGCCTCCTGGCAGATTTTATCATTCCTTTGGATAAAAGTATCTTAAATATGAGTGTTTGAAAATATCATGTAATTAAAATGCTATGGTCAGGGATCACCTTAAACCTCAAAATACCATCCTTGTATACCAAGAATTTAAAGAAATCTTGTCCAGTATATTTATTCAAATGCAATGTTTCATATGATCTCTTGACTGCTGTTTCGTTTTTATTGTTGTTGTTGTTGTTCTTGTTTTTTTGGGGGGTGGGGACATCACTGCCCTCTGGTGGTTGTGGGAGCTACCCAGCGCTACTTCTGAGAGCCGCCGCTGGATTTGAACCGCCCAGCCCGCGCGCCGCAGTCCTGCACTCAAACACTTACGACACCGTGTCTCAGTTCCCCCTTCCCCCCCCCTTTTTTTACTGTTGTTTCAATAAGCATTGAACATTGATTCAACCAATTCAAAATCCATGACAACTAAAATCTTTTCTCCTATTATCATAATGTTAGTTGTTGGTCCAATTGTGAGGATTGAGTTTTCTTTATATTGAATTGAAATCCATACTGAATGCTGAAGTCCTTGATTTTCGTCAGCAAGTGTGTCATTTCTCCTCACTATCAGCAAGCATGATTGATTTATCTGCAAATCACCAGTTGCTAATAAGCCTTCTTCTGAATGGGGTACCACATTGTCCTTCTTATATTTTAGTTTCTATGATAGGCTCAATATAAAAATTTAATATGTCTGCTGAGATGATGCAATCCTGACACTCCTTTTCCTAATATCAAATTTTGTTCTATTTTCATAAAGTCCTTTGTCTCATATATAGACTGTGCATGAATATATTGAAGTATTTTGGAATTCCCACCCTTCTCAAGATTATCCATAGTTTGCTATAGTCCACACTTTATTGTTATATGCCTGTTATATGTTATATGCTTATACAATAAAACATTAGTAAATGCCTTTCTGGTATACTCTGCTTTCAGCCAAGGTACATCTGACACTAGCAGTGGTATCTCTTGTTTCAAATTTTCCGAATCAAGCCTCAACTTCTGGCTCCTCTCTGTCAATGAACTACACTGTAAAAATCGTTGTCACATGATCTTTAACAGAAATGTGTTTGCATGCGATATAAAAGATAATGTTCTATAATTTGAGCATGCTTTTGGACTGGTTATCTCTTTCAGTAGTTGAACAAGTAGCTGCTTCATAAGTTTCTTGTCATAGATATTGAGTGCTTCTAGTTCTAGAATGTGGTACCCCATTCGGAAGAAGGTGTATTAGCAACTGGTGATTTTCAGATAAAGCAATCAAGCTTGCTGATAGTGAGGAGAGGTGACACACTTGCTGAGGAAAATCAAGGACTTCAGCGTTCAGTATGGATTTCACTTCAATATAGCGAAAACCCTATCCTCACAATTGGACCAATAACTAACACTATGGTAAGAGGAGAAAAGAATGTAATTGTCAATGATTTTGAATTGGTTGGTTAAATTATCAATGCTCATTGAAACAGTAATCAAGAGTTTGTTGATGCAATTCAAATGATATTACATCAATTCCTGGAGACATCAAGTCTTCCATCAGGTTAATTTCAATCATATGTTATCCCTTGAAATGGCCTCATTCATTTTAGCACAGTTAATTTCAGTGTTCTTTCCATATCCTGTACATGCTTCTTTGATCATTCAAAATTTTACCTGTGGAATTTTCCTATACTACTACTCAAGACTTGAATATTTTTGTTGCGTTCTTTCAGTTTAAGATATGCTGAGTGCATTATTCTGGGTAGACTAGAGAATCATAGTCATAAGCACTCATTTGTATATAAGGAAGAGTTTTATATACAAAAACAACTGTCCATTGAGAAAAGACCTGAACCCAGTCCAGTCCAATATCATAAGCCTAATATTAACCCCTATGTCCGATACCAGTTTATAAAGTCTCCTTTAGACTCACAAAACACATGCATTGACACTGAACTCAGGATGATCACTAGCCAGCTGGGAAGAATGTCTTTGGATCCAGTGGTGCTCTAAACATCTCAGCAGTTCCAGGGATCTCCAAGTGGCTCCTCTAAGTCCAGGTTTCTGACCTCATCCGGGTAGGTTCATGTGACTTCTCCTCAGGGATCTCACAGGCAGCCAGCCTTGTCGGTCGAATGTCTCCAAGAGAAGGAGTGCTGACAGTAGTAAGTCTCCAAGCAAGTGAACTAGATAGAGTGTCTCTGCCTCCGAGAATTCCATATAGAGGCTCATTGGCTCTCTCCAGATTGACAGGCTAGACCCCACCCCTACACTCCTAATCCTCAAATTGACATCAGAGTATGTGACTGCCACGCTGAGTGTGTTCCTCTCTTTTGATTTTATAACTCTAGGCATTTGCATATTTCATTATAATATTGTACTTTGTCTTCCTGAGCTGCCCTCCCAAGTTTTCTGTTCAGTTCCTTTATCATAGTTTTCATGTGCCTATGCTACTCTACAATTAAGAGCAATTTTCAGATTTTTTTATTTTTATTTTTATTTTTTTTAGGCATCACTGCCCTCTGGTGGTGGGAGTAGGAGGCCCAGACTTTGCTCCTGGGAGCCGGAATTGAACCTCCATCCCAGTGGGCCGCAGTCCCGCGCACAACGCCACCCGGGCTCAGCAATTTTCAGATTTTTGTCATCCATTTTGATCCTCTTGTATTTTTTTAATGATCTTTAGGGCTTTTTTTAATGTTTGGAGTTCTTAATGTTATCATACATTATCAGGCCTTCTTTATTAGTATTCAGTGTTTCAAATCTGTTTTTGAGTTATTGTTGAAATGCAGATGGTATGAACTCAAGGCCATCTTTTACCTCTTGTTAATTTGTTTTAAATTTCTTCAGCTTCAACATCTGAGCATTTTGTGCCATATTATATAGTCAGCATCTAGTTTATTTTTTGCTGCAAAAAGATGAAATTTTCCATCATGTCTATTCCCACAGATGTAGACAATTAGATCTCTGTGTATTTCAACAGGAAAAGAGCCATGTATAGTAGTCAATTGTGATGTTAAAAAATGTTATTTGCAATTAAAAACATCTTTAGATTTTTAAGATTCTATGATAAAATCTGTGGCTTGATTTCTATCAATAAGGCCCTGTTTTCCAGCTATTCTTCTTTCCCATTGGTATCTACCTTTTTCATTCCAAATACCAATAATAATTAAATCATTTTGATTGGCAGTTTCATCAGTTTTAGGCTGAGGTTGTTGGGAGAATCCTTCAACTTATCCCTAAAATGATTTAATTACTAGCTTTTGTAACAGATACATAACCTTGAATAATTGTTGTAGTCATCAGATTTCCTGAATGTCAAAAGATATAATACAATCACTGGCAGCATCAGATTTAACAATCGATCTTAAAATGTCTATCTGTACAATAAATGTAATGTAATTCCTTTCGATTAGTTCATTCCCAGCAAATCAATCTTTGTGTTTTTATGACTCAAAATGGCCAATGCCAGTTCATTTCAGATCACTAATGCCTAGAATATCATTGGTATGCCTTCTATTTTTTATAACTTTCAATTTACCTAGATTTGTATTTTGTATATTTCAAGTTTCACTTATTAATTGATGTTTGCAGCTCTTTTTTCTCATTTTGAGTGGTACATCTCTATCCATGCAATTATTGTTGATTTTACATTGAAAAGGTAACTTTCCACAGTCATATTTTGAGTGGTTTTTGACATGAGGGGCTAATCATCTGTTACTACTTATTGCAAAGTTCCACTTATTTTTATGAGGGTTAGCATCTGACAATATTTCAACTCTGTCGATACATTTTTCTAGTTCTTCAAAAAGGGACAGCCCAGTCCTTCTTTGTAGTCTGTTCTTTGTCTGGGAACTGCACTGAAACTTGCTCACTTTGGGTGACCCTGCTGTCATTTGAAATGCTGGTGACATAACTTAAAGAACCACAGCAATACACAAGCCACTACATGATGATAAAGTGGCAGAGAAATGCAAGTTGTTTTTGCATATGTATTGATTTTTCTCAGACCCCCTCCCCCCATTGCTGAAGTTTAATTCTAACTCCAAGGCCAGAATTTAATTAAAGATAATTCCTCTAAAGTTATTTCTGGGTTTCCTCTGGATATATAAAAAATAATAATATGAGAAAGTCTAAACCCAGAAGCTTTAGCTTGGGTTTAAGGAAAAAAGGGCAAAAGATTGATGTGCCACATTTCCCCCCTGAATGGCTTACAGCTGTATCAGGATTAAGTTGTTTTTTGATGCCAGAAATGCTGATTCCAATTTGACAGGAGAGTGGAGTGAATGAATTAGCTCTCCAGTAAAAAGTTTTGCCAATTATATAATGCATATCCAAAAGGAGAAATTGATTCTTGAAACAATGAAATTTATTAATTTTTATGCATAAATCAGTTGATGTATAAAAACCTACATATTTTGTATCCTAGGAGTAAAGTGTACAATTGACAAAAACTCTAAAACAAAAGGTCTAATTGGTACTATGAAGAACATTTCTAACACCGGAAATGAAGCAGAATATAAAGCAATGAACTGGGATGAAACTAAAAGCATTCTAGTTTGTAGATCTATAGTAGCTAGAAAAGGTTAAGAATGCAATTTCTGAGGTTTAAATTAAAATTTAAAAAGTGTATTTATTTTTGTTTTTAATACAACATAGTTAGACCAAAAATCAGGGAAAAGACTCATGGAAAGTAAATGGTGAAGGATAGAATTGCCCTACATGCATACCAAATGGGATGTGTCTTTATCCAAATTTTAGGCAAAGTCAAGCAGGAGACTAAAACAAAATGGAACTATCAGTGACTGGATGACTCTCCTATACCTTCAGATTTCATAATGAAATCTGGAATAGCTTCAAGGACCTTGCTTGGCAATAATATTGAAGGTTAGCCTGTGTTAGCCTTGGTGAATAGAGAAAAACACTCATGGAGACACTTATATGTATATTAGAGAGAGTTTTATATAAAGGATAATTTTCCATTAAGAAAACATCCTAACCCAGTCCAGTCCAATATTAGCCCATATCAAAATATAAAATCCTCTTCAGACTCATGAAACCCATGCAATGATGTAGAATGCAGGAAGATAAAACGTCAGTGGGTAGAAAGTCTTTGAATCCAGCAGCATTGTAAGCATCTCAGCACTGGCAGATCTCCGGCTCCCAGGGCTACATCGGGGTGTGTAGGTCCATGTGGCTTCGCCTTAAGGGTGTCTCACAGGAACTCAGCCGTGTCAGTGGAGAGTCTCCAAGGGAGTGAACTGAGAGAGGCGTCTCTGACCTCCCAGGAGGAAGTACCAGATTTCTCCTAATTCTCAGGAGAAGACCATGCCCACACAGAGGCCTCATTGGCCATGATCTGATTGACAGGTTAAACTCCCCCCCCGCCCCACATGCCTAATCCTTGAATTGACAATTATATAACTATCACAGCAATCGAAAACTTACTGCTGGAGAGCGGTATCAGAATCTTAGGTGGCAGAAAATGAAGGCTGGGCATCTATGGATAAAAATAGAAAAAGTGCCTCAAGGGAAATTCCCTATCAGTTTTGTACAGCAGAATGCAAAATCTCACAAAAAATCCAAGGCAGAAAAAAGAGGCAACAAATGGAATCAGCAATAAGAAGAGTAAATTCTGTTCTATCTATATGACTTTAATTTGTGCATCAATCTGACCAATATTTTTGAAGCAGGCATTTAATGCGTATTATGACCTAGATTCTACAGAACAAAAGTGTGTTTTTTAATCTTTCCTTTAGTCAAAAAAGAAAAAAAAATACAGCTCAAAGTATTTTCCATTATTTTAAAACTGTAGTAAGTGAAAGTGCTTCTTCTGATGAGTTGATTACTTAAAAGGGTTGGCTCAATTATTTCAAAGTAAGAGCAAATTTGTATAAAATTCAAGACCAAGTTAAGCCTGCATGTCTTATTGTCATCTAGGCAATATCAACTAAGAGTCACCCTCCAGGATAGGGGAGGACTGGCCCTGTGAGTGTCGGACATTATGACTCTGGAAAGCAGGAGAAAGTCCCCTCTTTTTCCTGAGCTGCAGGCTGGTGAATTCAAACAGCTCACCTTGTGCATCTTAGTCCAAGGTGAAACTGCTAAACCATTAGGGATCTTGGATTGCCTATATGTATATTTAAGATGTTGGAAGATGGAAATGAGATATCATTCCCAATGAAAAACACAGATAATCACACAGGAATTTATTAAAACAGAATTTCAACAAACTTTTAGGGGTGCCAAAATTCTTTCAAAATTCTTGTTGAGATGATTATTTCCAGTTAGATAATCCTATGCCATAAGGTCTCATTAGGCTGTGTTTAAATATAACCCACCTTTAAAAACAAACAAACAAACAAAAAACCTTCTCTGTCTTGTTTTCTATCTCTTTCCTAATGCTTCCTGTGGGCATTCAATTGTCCAGACACCTGTAGAAAATCAAAGAACATGAAAGATAGCAAAATGTCTTCTTTTTAGTATAGTTTTCTCATCTGTGGGTTGAAGGCAGAAATTTTCCACAATTATTATGCTCCAAATATTAAACAGACTATTTACCAGCATTTGTTATGCAAGTTGAGTTAGCTATTCTCCCTGAAATTCCCAAATGCTTAAGGCCTTTGTGTTGTCTTAACAATGAGCTAACTCCCCTGCTGTTAGGATGATGACTCACTTCCCTCAAAGCATGTGGGCGGGATTCAAGAGCCATTGTTAATAGCTCCTACCCTGAGAGGTTAAGGTCTGGCCTTTTCACTCTTCTCTTCCGTAGTCAGTAGACATTCCTAGACCACTACTCCCCTTATCACAATATAGCCCTTAAGCCAGTCCTCTCCTGTGACTATGTCCTTGCCTGCAATTAGGGGCCTGACTTGGCTCCAGAGGGTAGGGGGCAGGCCTGCTTTGCTCCAGCCTGCCTCCATCCAGGCTGCCACTCTCCTGTCTCTCTCTCCACGTGGACCATCTAGCGGGGCAGAGGTGAGCATGTACCATCAAAGGATATATATGTAACTTCTAGTGCCCTTTTCTCTCTCTCTCTCATGATCTCTATATCATTGTTATAATAAATAATAATTATTGCTACACAACTGCCCGTTGAACCCTTGTTGTGAATATATCAGAAGACTGGCCACCTTCTGATTCTCATCAATGAGCCTTGGTGACAGAATGGGCTACATTTTAGGCTGTTAACCTTGCATCAGCAGTTCAAAATTAACAGCTCTTTCACAAGGAGGGGAGGGATTGGAGGGAAAGGGAGAGGTGAGGTGGGGAAGGGAGGGGAAGGGAGGGGTTTTCTATTCTTGGAATGGTTTACAGTATCAGAAACTTTCATGGCAGTCCTACTTTGTCCTAAATTTTGAAATAGCTCCATGAACGTCTTTTTGACTCTATGTTGCTGTTTGCCACTATCTTAATGATCATGGATTCCAGACATCTCTTTCATTAGCTACTTATCACATTGCTTAGTAAAGTATGGGAATTAAAAAAAAAAAAAAGAATGCCCTTGTCGAGATGGACTGACATAATTACTGCAATGATGAGCTCACCTCAAGAACCATTGTGAGGATGGCCCAGGTCTGCCCGTAGAGTTTCTTTGTAGAGATGGTCGTGAAGACTTGGCATAGATGCTGTGGCACTTAGTAACAATTCACCACATTGTGTAACTCAAGAAGTACGGAATAAATGCATTTACACACATTTTTGCTGATTTTTTTTCCCTCTTTTTTTGGTTTTTGTTTTGGGGCATCACTGCCCTCTGGTGGTCGTGGGAGCTACCCAGCCTTGCTGCTGCTGGATTTGAACCGCCATGCCAGTGGGCCGCAGTCCTGCACTAAACTACTATGCAACCGGGGCTCAGCCCTTTACTGACTTTTATAGTCACATGCATTTATTAAAAACATTCACAAAAAACCTGGAAAAATATTTCATAATTATTAAAAATAAGAGCTCGTCCACATAATTCCAGAATTTGAAGTCCAGAATTTGCTTAACTTATACTAGTTTCATAATTAAGTATGTGCTCCAGTTTTATTATTCTTTTATGTTACTAGACAATAGATTTTTTTTTATAATTAGATGATGAATCAAAGTAATTCATGCTAACTGGATCCTGTAGTTCACATGCACTTATATTCAATAAAAAAAATCAAAATATAGAGAGAATATCAGGTTCACTTTGACTCATCAGAAAATCTTGTATTAATATATAAGTTAAATGTACTTTGTAAAATTTGTGATAGTGAAATAAATATTCCATCCTCACATGAAATAATGTGGTATCTTGAGAACATTAGTTTGTTGATGTTCATTTTATATCCCCAAAGAATTATTTGGTGTCAAGTATGGACTACTTCTTAGGAGATCCTTAAATCTTCAGATGTGATTTTCAGGGAGAGTCAAGGATAGGACCCAATACACTCAGCCCTCTAGTGTATCAATCTCCATTACATTCCTGTCCATTTTCCCTTTTTTCTAAAAGTAGGTAAGCTTTTTAAAAAGACAATAACCTTGTTTGTGCAGTACCCCATCAGCTTTATGGTTACCTAATAAAATGTTTCAAAGTTCCTTGTTATAAAAACCTAAAAGGCTTTCCATATCTTACTTATTTTAATCCTAAAATAGTTTTATTCTTATTGTTTATCATCATTAATGTGTGATTAGTTCCATGTTCTGTTCTCATATTTTTGTGCATTAATTGATTATTTATGGAAAAACACTGAGAACATTAGCTGTTTATTATCCTTACAATTTTTGCCTTGTCCTCTTCAGTAAGCCTAAATTCCAAGTAAATGGAAAACATCTGTTCTATAATCTTCCAGAAAACATAATATGAGTCAATGAGCATATTTAAAAAGAAGCTCAAGATATTGCAGTAAATGTTTTATAACAGGTAGTAATGTGCTCAATTATGACTATGAGTCAAACTGAAAAGAGCACCACAATTATGTCACAACAAAATACTTTGGCAAAATGAGAAAGAGTAAAAGGGAAGATGCTGGTTCTCTAGCATTTTCTCCTCCATTAACCAGTCTTGGGAAAAGGGTAAGTAGCAACAATTCAGAAAATAGGGATGTAAATGCCCTGGAGCCATTAATGAAATGGCCTTGAACATTCATGTACCCAAGAAGCTAAGAAGGAGCAAGGCCCCACCAGGAAAAGCTCTTAAGTCAGAGTGGAGCATCCTCCCTCAGTATAAACGAAACCAAATTCACTGGCATGAAGTTGACGCTGACTAACCGTGACTCCCTGTGGTTTCCACTGTAACACTGGAGTAGAAAGCCCGCTCTCTCTACTGCAAACTGCTTCCGCTGTGGATCGTAGCTCAAAGCAAAGTCACTAACTACCCCACCAGGGCTCCTGTACCTCAGTCAAGTGCTCTGATAATAATCTCAGTAATTGTACGTGGGATGCACCTGAGTGAACGGAGACACCTGGGATAGGAGTGCAGTCATGCTGATGAGCCAAGGGGCCGAGGGAGGGAAGGGAGTATGAGACCTTGACTATAGACAAACCCATAAAGCGTCAGTGAACTGGAAGGTCACTAAGTCAAGGACTACTGTTAAATATTGTTTTCCCTTTTTCAAGAACACAATTAAACTAAAATTTAGAGGTTTATCTAATTTACTCAAGAGTCTAGATCCAGTTAACAGCTTATCTTCTCTATAAAGCCTATGACTTACCACAACAGATCTATTTTTCACAGCCCTGGAAACAGTATGAAGTAACTCTACCCTGTCCTAACTTAATGACAACATTTTAACCCCTTACTTATTACCAATAAGTAATAGACTAATATAGTAAATGACAACATCTCTTGCCCATGTTTCATTAACTATAGATCTAGGAGTGTTGCCTGTATATATGCAGGACATTTGATAAGCCATTGGTAGCATATTACCTCTGACATCTTTTTTTCCTGTGAATAGTGAAATAGTAAAGTGCGATCTGTTCAATTTGAATAGAAATGTTTATAGGAAATTATTAAGAAACATATCTTCAGATGTAACATATCAATGATATTTTAACGCAAATATAATAAACTATTCCAATACATCACTAATACTATGTAAAACAAGATCTTTAAAATTTGACAAATATTTAAATCTGATAAAATTTATTTTAAATGCATACATTGTACAATATATCCATTTCATTTTAGCTATAATAATTCAATCTGTGAGCATGTGTAATGCATAAGTATTTTCTAGTGTTCATATCCATGAATATATTTTCAGCATGTTCTTACTTCCATCCAATTATTGATAATAAGTATAATTATGTAAGCTCAACTGTGAAGATAACTTTAAAAGTTAAGAAATTCTTCACTTTCATTTTGATATTTTATTTTCAATACTGACAATTTAAGTGATAAATATATATTTATGATATGAATAACTCATGAAGGAAAATCAAATAAGGAAGGCAAAGTTAAAAATTAATGTCTGAAATGATAGTATAAGCATCTCTTCTTGAGACATATATAGAAGTGTAGAGGAAGAATCATAGAGAGAATGGTTTCAAATCTACTATTAGACTCTATAAAGATATTTTCATCTTTAAACTAACAGAAAATAGTTATAATATCTTCAACTTTGGTGAAGTAAATCATGATGATACAGTCCACTCTTTCTAAATAATGAATGTGGAGGTAAAACATAACATGTAATAAAAATAAAATGATTGCTGAATTATTTTACCTTTCTCTTTTATACATAATGTAGCTATAATCTGGGATTTATTTTTCTACTTGTGGCACGCCTCAGCTTGTACTAGCCACTTTTCAAGTGCTCTGTTGCCACAGATGGGCAGTGCCTACTGCTTTGCACAGTGCAGTTATAGAAAAAGGTCGAGGGTCACTCAGAACCAAGTCACTAGCTTATCCATCAAGAAATTGGAGGTCGTACAATGTGTCCTTTCAAGTTGTAAGGGAACAGCTAATTTCTTTTTGGCTTTGTTAAAAAAAAACTGATGATTGACAGCACAAAATAGTCAACACTATATACATTTCAATGGTTCAACTTAACACAATTTTGACTACAAAATTAAAGTTGTTCAACCCAGCCAGTAGCAGAGTTTCAATGGAAATTGTAACCAAGTGGGTTCAAAAAATCCTAAAGCATTACTTAGAAGAATTATAACAGGATATAAAATATGATATTATCAGTATGATCCTAAAGATAAAACAAAATGAAATCTGTCCTTGCCTAAAAGTCAAGTAGTTCAGCCAAAGTAAAAGCTAGCCACTCAGAGAAAAATGCCATGGCAACTATTCTCTGGGATACACAGGCAATTTTGTTTCTTGACTTTCGCGAGGGCAAAGAATGATTTTAAAAAAAAAATAGTTGCTGTCACTGAATGAACCACAACTCCTGAGGGTTTGGGAAACTAAATCTTTATGGGAGTGGATGATTTCAACTTGTTTCCAAGCAAACAGTAATAATGACTGCTTACTCTGAGAGCATTTTAGAAAGTTAGGCAAAGTTTTTATAGAAAAGTATCTGGAAACCTTCCTCTGAGTGTCCTTTCCCACCATAACAATATTTCTGCTCATTTTTCTCATTAAACAAGGGTGAAATTTTCAAGAGCTTTATAGAAAACCATGATACATCCATATGACAGTCCCAATTTGGCTTCTTCTGACTTTTTTTTATTTCTAATCTTAAACTATATTTAAAGGGTGCCCTTTTATCTTTAGTCAATAATTGGTAAAAAAAAAAAAAAAAAGAAGAAGAAGACTACAAGTGTATACTTAAATCAACTTGAGAGTCAGTTCTTGAGAGAATGACTAAATGGTTGTCTTGAACTTGATGAAGCTTATCTTGAGAAATAAATGTTACATATTCACATATTTCAGTTTTTATATTTTTATGACTAAATTATGTTATTGGGAGCTCGTACATTGCTTGTCACAAACCATACATGCATATATTGTGCCATACCTGCTGCCGTCATCATTCTCAAACCATTTGCTTTTCCACCTGAGCCATTGATGTGAGCTTTTCATCTTTTGTCCTCCAACCTCACTTCCCCTCCCTCACCAACCCTTGACATTTCATAAATTAGCATTATTTTGTCATATCTTTCACTGCCCAACATCTCCCCTCGCTACCTCCTCACTAACGCCTCCATGTAGGAGGCTATGTAAACCCTTGTAATCGTACCCCTCTCTCCTCCACCCTTCCTCTACCCTTCCAGTATCTCCGCTCTCACTACTGGTTCTGAGGGGTTCGTCTGTCCTGGGTTCCTTGTTACCAGTACCTATCTGTTCCAGTGTACCTCTTTCAGTCTAACAGGATTTGTAGGGTAGATTTGGAATCATGATAGTTGGGGGGAGGAAGCGTTAAGAACTAGAGGAAAGTTGTATGTTTCATCGTTACCTCACTGCACCCTGATTGGCCCGACTCCTCCCCACGACTCTTCTGTGAAGGGTTGTCCAATTGCCCTTGATGCCTGAGAACCAATCCTTTCGGCACCCCATAACCACACTGGCTAGTGTGTTTTTTCATGTGGACTTGGCTAATTCTAAGTTGGATGGCAAATTATGTTTCAGCTTTTAAGACCCCTGATGCGATATTTTTTGATAGCGGGTCTCCATTAGCTTTCTTCACCACATTTGCTTATGCATCCATTTGTCTTCAGTGACTGTGTAGGGCAGGTGAGCATCATGGTATACCAGTTTAATAGAACAAAGTATTCTTGTACTGAGGGAGGACTTGAGTGGAGGCCCAAGTTTCATCTGCTACCTTAGTATTACACATATAAATATATGTGCCTAGACTTATTTCCTCCTTATCATAAATAATGATATTTACATACATATATGCCTATGTTTAAACCTTTATAAATGCCCTTTGCCTTCTAGTTCTTTCTTCTATTTCCTTTTGCTTTCCTCTTGTCCCACTATCATGTTCAACCTTCATTTGTGTTTCAGTACTTCCTCTCAGTTACATAACCTTGCTCAAGCCATACCAGACCTCCCACACCCTCCTCACCACTGATTCTGGACCACTTACTGTTCCCCCATCAGTGAGCCTGTCAACACCACTGCTTCACCCCCCCACTCCCCCATGTCTTCCAGGACTCTGTTGGCTCTGTTGTCCTCTCCTCTGAACTGTCCATCTAGGAGTTCTCCCATCTTGATTGGTCCATTCGGAGGGGGCGGGGTGCGGGGGCTCGGACCGCATTGCTTCCCTGCTGTGTGACCTACTCACTTTTATTTCCATTTTGCAAACAGAAAAGGAAGGCTATTGTAATATTTCCAAAATACCCTTTCACTTATTATCATATGATTATTATGTAAGCATGAATCAAGTACAGTAGGGGATTGAATAAAATATAGGAAACATACTAGGAAACATTTACTAGGAAATAATACTAGGAAATATTTATATGAAGCAATAAGTTTAAGAACTCATTGCACGCTATTGCCACTAACATATTTTTCATTTAATATATTCCTATCCAATTACACAAAATTTTAAATTGAAGAGCATATGTAATATTGGCTCAAAAGGTTTTATTTTAATGAAAAAATTCAGGATTCATGTGATTCATTGACTTGCTCAATGATATATTGCTGGTTAGCAAAAGAACAAAAGTCAATTTATAATATTATTTATTTTGCCAAATGTTATAATGCAAATATATGTCTCATATAAATTTTAATATATACTATAATACACACTTCTTGAAACAGGCTGCATAAATTATAACATCAATTTTTAAGGGAAAGACAATTGTAGATTTACAATGCCTACATTCACTTCTAAACAGCTGAATAGAAAACTTCAAAAGGGTGTTAAAGAAGACAAAGTAAATAATTATAATGAAATGTGCATGGACCTAAAACTAGAAAAAACAAAAATGATGAACATGCTCACCATGCCTTAAAATGAAAGACATTGAAAAAAGTCAAGCCTCAAGTTGCAATCTTGGAAGATTCTGTGACAGTCATGTGTTCATGTTAATTATATGATTGAATTGTAGGGGTGGAGTCTAGCCTGTTAATCTGGAGATAGTCAGTGAGTAGCCAATGAGGCCTCTATGTGGGCACGGCTTTCTCCTGAGACTTCTGGGAAATCTCACGATATTTCCCTCGTGAAGATGAAAAGCTCTCTTTCCCAGTTGTTGGGAGCTAGTCTCAGAGACCATGAATCATGGACAAGACAAGATGGCAGTGTCTGAGGAGCTCGAGAAGCCACATGGCTTTGCCCTGATGGAGCCAGACCTGTGAAACTGGAGAGGCCACGTGGAGAATCCTGCCAGCGATGAGTTGCTTCTGCCACCACTGGATATTGTTGATGGACCATGAGCCCTGGGAGTGAGAAGACATGGGGAGACCCCTGCCAGCACCAGGATTCTGCACCCACTGACCTGTAACTTCATGAGTGAGAAGGAAACATTATAGACTGTTATCAGGCTTATGGGATAATATCGGACTTACGACTTTGTACTATACTGGATTGGGATGCTTTCTTAATGTCCTATTTATCTTATATGTATATGTATATGTATATGTGTATATGTATATGTATATATATATATACCATACCCTAATATCCATATGCATGTCTATGAAATTTGTTCTTCTAGTCTACCAGGACTAACACAGATTCTATGGACAAAATATTGAATGATGGAAGAAGCACCAAAAGAAGATAAAGAATATACAGTCACTCCATCAAAAGTTGTCAATATCCAGCCATTTCAAAAATAGCATATAATTAAGAACTGATGATACTAAGGAAGAAGTCCATGGTGTGCTGAAAGACTTAGCCAAAATTACAAGACTGCAAGAATTGTTAGATTATCAAGTCATATGTCTCAACAAGCAGGAAAAGCACTCTCTAATCTATGACAAGATATTTGAAATACTGGCCAGCTCCCTAGAAGAGGCCCATATTTGTAACCATTTCAAAGAAAGGTGAACCAGCAGAATGTGCCTATTGTAGAGCGGTATCTCTAATATGATAGGCAAGAAAATGTTTGCTGCAGATCGCTCAGCAAAGGTTACCGCGGTCCAGTGACAGGGAGCTTCCACAGATTCAGGCTGGTTTAAGAAGGGGGTGTGGAACAAGGGATATTACTAATATCAAATTGAACTTGGTTGAAAGCAGAATATACTAGAAAAAACGTTTACGTGTCCTTCTTTACTATGGAAAGGCATCCAATTTTGTGTACCATTACAAACTGTCCAGTACTGCGAGGAATGGGGATAGAGATGTCAGGTTGTCATATTGTTCAATCAGTATACTGAGCAAATAATCAGGAAAGCTCAATGATGAAGAAAAAAAAGCCACTAACAATGAAGAAGCCTTATTAACAATCATGATATGCAGATAAAATACATCACTGCAAGCGAGAAGAACTTCAAATATTTGCCAATGAAAATCAAGGATTACAACTTTCAATCTGGATTATAATTTAATGTGAGAAAAAATTCACAACTGTATCAATATGTAGCATAATGCTAAAATGGAAAAATTTTAAAGTTGTAAAAAATTTAATCATACTTCTATCCATAATGAAGCTCATGAAATTAACATCTATGTGATCAAACTAGCCATGGCATTGGGTAAATTTGTTGCACAAGATCACTTTAAAGCCTTGATGAATAGGGATATTATATTGAGGGCTATGGCACACTTGGCCCAAGCCAGTTGCCTCATAAATGTGTAAGTTGGACTAGGGTAAGAAAGATCTAAGAATAAATGCATTTGAATTACAGTGCTGGAGACAACATTTGTCATACCAAGGGCTGTCAAAAGATCAAACAAAAGTATGACCAGAAATGTTCCTTAGACACAAGAATGACAATACTTTATAACTCATCGTTTGGACATGTTACCAGGGGAAAAAACTTTGGTTTCTAGCAATGGCATAGTGCTTGGCAAAGCAGAGGGGCAGAGAAAAAGAGGAAGACCCTCAAGAAAATGGATTGTCATCATGTCTGTAAGATTTGGTCCAAGCATGAAAACAATTGTGAGGACTGTGCAGGACAGAGCAATGCTTCCTTTTGCTTTACATAAGATTGTTTTACATAGGGTTGTTTTACATAGGGCTGCTATGACTCAGAATGGAATCAACAGCACTAAGCAACAACAGACATACCTCCAACTAAATGAGATGTGGAATTTGGCTAATATTCTTTAAACTTAAAATTTTCTAGGAGTCTTTGAATCTTTTACCTCTATTGGTCTCCAGTGCAGGTTTTAAGAAGTACACAAGAAAATGGCTATCAAGTGAATTTAGTGAATGCTCACTCAATATGAGTATACTTGTTAGGTGCCTTTGAGCCTTTCCATCTAATGGTGCTCTATAGACAACAGAATAAAATATTTCATATTCCTTATTTCTTGCCATTTTTTCTAATGTTTAAGCCTATTTTTACAGCCACTATGCTAATCCCTCTATTTAGGTGTTTCTCTTTTTCATTGACCCTCTTTACCAAGCATCATGTTCTTCTCTCAGGAAAAATTCCTATCAATACCATGTCCAAAGCACTTGGTATAAAATCTTACAATCCTCACACCTGAGAATTCTTACAGCCTTATTCCAAGATTATTTCATTTTTTTGATACCTCATGGTATATTATATGCTATTTGCCAATACCATAATTCTAAAACATTGTTTCTTATTTGGTCTTCCTTATACAACCCAAATTGTGCAAACATTTAGACAAGGATTGCATCTATTTGATGAAATATTTCAATTTATTGTTCATCCAAAGTTTCAAAGCAGCTCGAACAATTTTTTTTTCTGCAATGCCATCTGTTGTTGATCATAAGTTATCTATGGAATGAATGTTTTAATGTTGACCAATTTTCTTTTTGGTAGTGGTTCTATGCATTTCTTCCAACTGTTTTGATTTTATTGAGCTTTTTAAAAATTGGCCTATAACTCAGACTTTAATATTGTCACTAAAAACTTGAATGATAGTCATTTTAGCTGTTAGATGGTTGGTGTTATTTAGGAAATAAGGCAAAAGTGAAATACTTTCTAAATAGTTCCAAACATCTAACAGTTAAAATGACTATCATTCAAATTTACACACCAAATAGTATGACCAGGATGAAAAAGCAAGAGCTTTAATAACTTCTGTTGTCTGAAATTTATCAAACATACAATGGAGATCAAAATTTGAAAGGCAGTTTGAAAAAAAGACAGTAGTATGATGAAATAAGCCCGTATCTGAGTCAGGCAGCCAAAAGGAAAGGGCACACTCAGTCTTTTAAAATGACCTGCAAGAGTAAGTCAGGTTTCAGTAGGCTAGAGAAGATAGAATCTAGAGTCCACAGCCTTATCTCAGGATGAAGACTTTTAATCTGTTTAAGCCTGACAGAAAGTGGTATAGAATTTTGGAGTAGTTGACATGGAGAAACAGGACAGGGATATGGCACTTTTTAGAGAGAATAATACAAGTCCAATGATTAAGCTCCATTCTGCTAACTAAAAAGCAGGGGATTCAAATCTATGAGCTGCCCTAAAGGCAAAAAATGTGGCAGATTGATTCCCTAAAGATTACCTGTTTCCATTTTTACAATGCCGTCAAGTATCTATTCAGTAGAGCTATAGTGGTGGAAACACTATGCGGAAGTTGAACTCTGTCTTATATAGAGAGTAACTGTGAGTGAGAATCAACTCAGAGCAAAAGACATTTTTATTTGTTTAATGAATTTAAATTGGAAAAAAATAATCACTGCACTACTTTAATGGCAGGAAGAAGTTGGACAAAATAGATAAATATGAATATCTGGAATAGCAATCTATTATCAAAAGTGCTAAAGTCTGTGAATTGAGGTAGCCATGCTTTTATTACTGTGGAAAGATGGTGTTGGGACAATCTAACATAACATTTCTGTTGAAATTAAAGTTGAGTTACTGGACTACATGTTATGTATTCTTTTCATGGATTGTCCAAGAATTATCCCTTTAAAATCCCGTTAATATTCTACTATTAAAAATTGAATTCATTGTACATTATTAAATTTACTTGCTATGTTTGCAAACTCTATTCCACTATAGTAGATTTCAAGGAAAGGGAGATACCAAAACTCAGTTATTCCTGAAAAATCACTGTGAACAGACTATTAAAGAGAAATAGTCATTTTGTGGCTAATAAGAATGGATTCTAATATATCTTAATTATCGATAAAATATTGCCCCAGACAATATAAATGTCTTGCTCTTCTATTATTATGATCTATTTATGTGACTTTTACTTACCTGTGGAAATAAGTTGCAAGAGGATCTGAAATGCTGCAGAAGAAAAGTGTAGGCTGAAAGTAACTATGAAGAGAAAAAAAGAAATTGAGAGAGATTAATATATTGGGTTGAACTAATGGCTCAAAATTATTTTTGAAGAGGAAATAAAACATAGCTATTGAAGTTCTCTGCATGTAAAATGATGGTAGGATCTAAGTCTCTGGGCTGACACCAAATTTAGTGTTATCCAACCAGAGTGAAAAAAGATAAACATACATACAGGACTTTAGAGAAACTAGAGATTGAATAAAATTACTAACAATCAGAATCATTAAGTTCTCGAAGCATTAATTAAATAGAAAAAAGAAAAGAAAATCTGCTATAAGTTTACTATATATATAGCTATAGTAATAAGAATATTAGCTTAAAAATTCAAGACTGCCTTAGGGATTTTCTCATAGGGGAAATGTGATGAGTTTTGAAAATTGCTGCTTTTAGACCGTTAGATGACCACTTGTCTGATAATTCGTCGTTGTCTAATGGCTTACATGTTGCTTAAATGTTGGAAGTTATGTAACTGCTACTTCAAATACCAGCAGGGCAACCCAAAGAGAAGGGGCTTCAGCAGAGATTCCAGACTAAGAACAGAAGACAAAGTTTAAAAACTCTGTCCACTTCTGAGGCATTAGGTACTATAAACCTTATGTAAAAGTAGAACATTATCTGATACTGCAAAACACATGAATAGCTGCAGAATATGGTCAAATATGGTGCCAGAAGATGAACCCCCCTAGACCAGAAGGCACTCAAAACATGACAAAGGAAAAGCTCTCTTCTTAAAATAAAGTCAACCATAATGCCTTGGATAGAGTAATAACTTTGAGACTTTCATTTTCTGATGGGGTGAAGCTCAAAATGAGAAGAAATAGCTGCCAACAGATACTATTAATTTTGTTGTATGAATTATCAAAAAGGGAAATGAAATACATAAAAATATATTCCATATGCATTAGTGAGATGAATTTGGCAATTTTAATTCAGACAAACATATGCTTTACCATGACAGGAATGACAAATTTAGGAGGCATAATATCCATTGTCAAAAGGGACACTTTAAGACTTTTCTTGAAGTACAGTTATGTCTGTGATAACATAACATCCATGTGAACACAAGGTAATTCAGCCAATACAATCATCATTCAAGTTTATGCTCCAAGCAATAAAGCCAGTGATCAAGAAATTGAGTAATTTTACCAAGTTCTTCATTCTGAAATTCATCAAATATACAAGAAATATGCACTAATGACTACTGGCTATTAAATTGCAAAAGTTGGAAATAAAAGCAACAGTAGTTGGAATAATGGTCATGGTGATTGAATATAGCATACAAATTGGTGTAACCATGAAATTATGACAAAATCATAATAATTTATAAATTATCAAGGGCTCATGAGGGAAGAAGGAGTGGGGAGGGAGGGGAAATTTGAGGAGCTGATACCGAGGGCTCAAGTAGAAAACAAATGTTTTGAGAATGATAATGGCAACAATTGTACAAATGAGCTTGTCAAAGAGGATATATGTATAGATTGTGATAAGTTGTTTCAGTCCCCAATTTAAAACATGTTTTAGAAAATAATTGTTAAAAAAAGGAAACATATGTACAAATATGCTTGGTAAAATTGATGCATGCAATGTTCTAAGAGTTGAAAGGACCAATAATAAGATGATTTTTTAAAGAGATTGAAAAGAGGCCAACAAAAACAAAAAAATAAACAAAAAATTAGAAACTGGTTAGAATCCAAAACTACCAGACTAAAACACTTGAGGTTCACCCCTAATTGGACTGAACACCAAAGACCAAACCACCGACCACGCACACACACACACACACACACAGACACACACACACACACACAAACACACACACACACACAAAGGTGGATAAGAAATCAGCTAAGAGCCCAGAGGGGGAGGGCGTCTGACTGGGACAAAAGAACAGAACTCCCCTTTCTTACCTCGCTCTTGCTGGTATGTCTTGCCTGTCTGTCTTGACTTGATATGTGTGAATGCCCATTGGAATAAATTGTTAAAAGACTATCTGACTCAGAGTGGGTTATGTGGGATATGCTTATAAAAGAACCTGACCTAGTCACTGTGCAAATGTTAGAGTGTGAACGGTCATTGCCTAGATGTTAAAACTGACTGATTCCTAAGCCACAGACTAGGGAAGACAATTTAGAGATTTTAAGGTGGCTGCTACAGTGCATAAGCTGACTGAGTCTTAAGCTCTGTCTTTGGAACTGTCATAAGGTGCTCAAGACAATGATAGAAGTGAAAGTGGAGATCTTTTGATAAAACTTTGAAAACCATTGACTTTTTCTAACCAAACACCTTTTTCAACAACATAAACATTGACTGTACACAAACAAAAAAGTTCATATATATAGTCATTTGACTATTGAAATTGAATGACTACATCTGTGGGGAGAGTCTATGGAGAAGCTGAAAATCAGGAGGTGAAACAAGATGTGGGACTAACTGTTTAATGACCATCATTGCTTGTATGTAATCTCAAGTTGAAGCTAAAGAAAATGTAAAGAATCCATGAGTCAAAATATGTCCTGAATACATCCTATCTGAATTTCAAGAACATGTCCAGAACAGATCTGCTGACATGAACAGTAAGGAGAAGACACTTGCTGACCTGTGGGAGGACATGAAGACCATCATTCATGAAGAAAACAAGAAGGGCATTAAAAACACAGGAAGGAGAGAAAAGATTAAAGCAAGTGTCAGAAAAGACTGAAACTTGCTCTTACTTGTAGAGTATAAAATATACATGGGGGAAAATGATGAAGTTAAAGAACTAACTGTAATACTAAAACATTTTGAAAAGTCAATTCAAGACTTTATGAAATATTATAGTGAAATGTACAAAGACCTAAATTAAGAAAAACCAAAACAAAAAACATGCTTGGCATAACTTAAACTAAAAGAACACACAAAAAAATCCAAGCTTTGAGTTGCAATATTGAGAAGATCTATGGACAAGATGTTGAATGGCACAGGAAGCATCAACAAGAAAAATTCAAAGAATAACTATGTCAAATAGAATGAGTTGACATCCCAGCCTTTCAGGAGGTAGCAAAGAGAGAGGACCCATGGTATAGGAGGAAGAAGGTCAAGGTACAGGGAAAGCTTTAGCCCCCTCCCCCCCAAAAAAAAAGTTCCTGAAATTGATAGAATGCTAACTAAAATATTTCAAAGAGCTGAAAGCACTTTTCAAAGAGCTGAAAGCACTGGAAGCACTCCACTTGTCTATACCAAGACATTTGGATGACAGTTATCTGACCAATTTATTGGGAAGAAATTCATATTTATACTTTTCCAGAGAAAGGTGAAAAGCGGAACACTAAAATTGTAAAATGATATTATTTATATAATATGCAAGAAAAATTTTGCTGAAAATCATTAAAAAATGGTTGCAGCAATACATTAGGATGGATCTACCTAATGTTCAGACCAGAATCTTAAGAGGGAGTGTTTTAAAAGGGATATAATTGATAAAGTCAGATGGATCTGGCCTTAAATTATCTATGCATCTTTACTGCATGTTTAATCAATTGATGATTAAAAACATTGGTAGAATTCTTTACTGCCTGTTTAATCAATTGCTGACTGAAAACATTGGTGGAATTCTTTATTTTCTTTATCATTAATTTTCCTGGTTGGTGCATAAGTTGGAATAAAATTAATATTGATTGGAATTCCTTGAATGTAGATAGATATAGTCCTAGTACAGACATCTTGACATGTCCTTTTAGACAATGAACGAAATTCCATTTCTCTTGATTCTGTTATACTTAGCATAGTAAAACATGCTTTTCCAATTCAAATTGGCCTATGCCCGTCCATTTCAGCTCCCCATTGCCTATAATATCAGTCTTTATAACTTCCATTTCATCTCTCACAACTTCTAACTTTTTTGTATTCTTACCTTGTATATTTTAAGTTCAGATTATTAATAGAAGCTTATGGCTTTTTCTTCTCACCTTAAGTTGTGTCCATCAGCAAATGAGGATCTCGAAGGCCTTACTTTATTCACTGAAGCATCATAGCTCAATGGGAAACAAGGAATACCATACACCAGTCGGAGCATGGCGAGTTGCCTACAGGTGCGAGATGGACTCCCAGGTCAGTGGTCCTTATGGCATGGCCTCTGGAGGCAGACATGGAGTTTCAAACAGCCGTGAAGGTAAAAGGCCTAAGAGAGGGGCATTTTCAATGTGTCTTTGTAAAATAGCCCCATCACCAACTGGGCTTGCTGAGACTTTGCCATGATAGATAGGTTGGGCTCCATGACTACACTTTCACACAAGCTCAGGTTGACATAAAATATAAATGCCACAATTATGAAACACATTGGAGTAATGTGTTACTATTATTTGATTTCATTTAAATCTGTTTCCTGAAAACAAAACATTGCTATATACAACTTTTAAGCTTCTTTTCTGGCATCAATATATTGTGGGAGTCCCTCCTGGAGTGATCTCTGCAATATTTATTGAGGAGATATTCCTGTGCTTCTTACCATGCAGCCATATTCTCTTTGTCTTGCAGACCTTTAAAAGAAGTGCTAGAAATGATGGGAAAATGTATATGGGAATTTATATCTACATATCTTAGGTCAAATTTATGCTAGTGGTACTGTTTGATATTGTGTTATTTGGGGGGTAATTTTGAATAACTACCTGCAAGGTTGCTAATAGAATGACTAGATGTTAGTATTTACCCAGAGACACTTTAAAAGACCTCTTGATCAAATGTGATCATTTTTCTCTTCTCTTCCTGTCTCTAAGGACTTGAAAATTAGGAATTTATCATTATATCACATACCCTTTAGGCTATCTATGTTTTCTACTTTTTAAAAATTAGTTTTACTTACTTTCTCTGAATTGGAAAATTGATAAATAAAGGTTCTGTTTCCAACCTTACTGATTCTATCCTGTGTTATTGTCAATATAGCTTTTGAAGTTGGGTATTGAGTGAATTTTTTCATTGTTGTATTTGTGTATGGATTTATGTTCACTTGTGTCCTTCTTTTCTTTTCTTCCCAGCAGTTTTATTCTTAAGCAATTCATATTTTACTGCATTCAATATGTCAATTATCTATTGTATCACAGAGAGGTATACAATCAACCCCACATCAATTTTAGAACATTCCCTATCCCTTATGACCACATCAGTTTTAAGATGATTTATGCAATCACAATCCATCCTAGTACTCTTCACTCCTGTCTTCTTTCATTACTCTTGAAATCCTCTTTCCATCCTTATACTTCCTCCATACCTGTATTGCCTCTGTCCCTTTGTCATTATTGTCATTATGCTTCAACTCCTCTGTGCTTCCCGGCTGGGAAAATAATATCATGCTATGGTGGTATGGGTAAAAACATAATAATATACAGCCTAAAGTATTAATAAAGCATAAGAAGGAAAAAACATTAGTCAAAGAGCCATGGAAGAAATTTCTTTCATGGAACCATCAAGAGAGATTTGCACTGAAAAAAATTCAGGTCTCCTATGGATGTGTGGCCAACTGGCCAAGTGTCAAGTTCAACCCAGCATAACTGTGCCTGAAAGTACAGCTGACCCCCTGTCCTGCCTATGGAGAGATGGCATCTGCCTTTGCAAAATCTGGTACTCTGTAAATGGGGTTGGGCCTCTCACTGTCCCTCACAGCCCTCCAGAAATTGGGTACTCATAATTTTGTCCTTAATGCCTTTCTCCTTCCCATATTGGCGATTTGTACTTGCCATCTTTTTGAATGCACAAGTTGGTGTGCTTCTTCCTTGTGGACTCCTCACTTAGATGAATGTTTGAATACAAGCCTTGCAGACCTCAGACACCACTCGATTGAGAGATGGGCGCCATCCGCTTTCTTCACTCCACTTTGCTGTAGCACCCTGACTATATAGCAGGACCCTGATGTAAGAGCTCAGTGTTCTTAAGTTGGAACTAGTGGTTTTCTGACTTCGCTTTGTTTGTTGAGTTGTAGAGAAGCTGGGTCTCCTGAGCTGGGTCTCCTGAACCCCTTCCTAGTATCTTGTGCTTACCCCGGGGGGTACTCACACTTTGGCTCTTACAATTGCTGCTCATTGTTGGTATTTATTTGTTTTCATTTACTTCAAGAAAGTTTATTATATCATGCTAAAAAATAATACAGACACAGTTAAAATCTGCAAGAAGAAACATACAAACAAAAATGTTCCCCACGTATCACTAAAAAATTTCATCTGTGCTATAATTACTATCAATTTAATGCCTTTTAAACTATTAACAGAATCATAATATAGGAACACTATTTTAAATCTGAAAAAAATGATTCCTTCCTGAATTTTAATATATTTTTCCCTTTATAATCACCCTCAGTGGGAGAATTTGCCTTTTGAAAACATATGTTTTAAAAAAGAACAATTTAAATAAATTTGCCTAGCAAAATGTTTATTTTCTCTTTATTTCCTATTTTAAATCATTTCTCTTTTTGTCAATAGAGATATTTTTATTTGAAAATAAGGTTCAGCCTTTTTTTCTTTTTAAAGAGCAAGAATCTTAAGATTGCAAAGAATAAAAATTCTTTTCAAGAACCAATTTTATGAGCTATTTTCCAGCTTTTAATTACTTGTGTCTACCCGACAGTTTGTTGATGTGGAAGTATAAGAGATTAAATTCTAAAAAGCCACAGTTTCCGGTAAAAAGACCAGGTGTTAATTTTCCTGTGTTTTATTAATTAGCAGTGGCTTGCTTCCAGCCCAAAGTAACCATTAAACCTAAATTAAAGTGAATACACCTGGCAAGGGGTTCTGTAGCGCATGTTAGGTTCAAAAATAAAATTGACATTAGTTCATTATTGCTGATAAGATATTAGTAGCTATTAGTTGTGCTAAATATTTTTAATATTTTTGAATTTCTTAATACTTTGGAAAATAGATAGGGCTTTATACTTGCATAAAAAATTATGTTCTTGGAAATACACACTGGGAGTTCTTCCCTGTCCTACTTTGTCACTATGAATCAGCATTGACTGATGGTAGTGAATTTGGGTATTTGGAATTTAGGATAAAATACCATATTAATGATCTCACAGAATCTATGCTATTTCTAAAGTATTCGATGTAATTTTGCATTATAATCACTATTTTTGCTATGTTTAGCTAAGATTACATATCACATTTTTATGGGAAATGGAAGGGAGTACACTAAAAGATTTTGATAAAAACTGAAACAAATCAACTAGTTTCACTGCTAAAAATCACTGAAACCTATATTAAACAAAACTATCAAAATGCATTACTATTATTTCATGATACATTCTTCATTTAAATCTGTATCTATATGAAGGTGGATTTTTTTCTGTATCGCAAGCCTTCCCCCCCACCCCCCACCCCAAATCAACTTGGACCATGATAAATTTGCAGTTTGAGCATCCTTCCAGGATTCAAATTGAATTCCTTGAAGAAATTCTTGGACCACTGGGAATTTAAAGAAGAGTGAAGAGGTTCTTTGAAGCAGGGCTGAAACATGGATTAGGTAAGGTTTCCTAATGACATTCACTTGGGACAGACAGTCATTGTGACTTTTGACAAAGGATGAGGTGGTTTGATAAGGGAAGAATTGGGGTGAGGTTCTTTGCTTCATTTTCTTGTTTTTTGTCTCATCGATGCAGTTTTTGATTTTTTTAAAACTTCTTCATTGTAAGACCCACAAATACCCTATCTCATACAAGAATATATATTAAGATTAGCAGTTTGGAATTCTGTCTTGACTTGAATTTAACTGACCCAGCACTTCCCTTTTTGAACTAGTGTTTTAATTTGATTATTTTGGAGAGGGAACTCTGTTTTAATTTTTAAGCTCCCTCCCCAGTGAGATTAAAACAAGCATATTACTGAAGAAACCTTCTGCAGCTCTTCATTGATTACAGAGACATGTTGTGTTAGTCCAGGTTGACTAGAGAAACAATTCCAGAGAGACACTCGTATGTGTATAAGAAATAGTTTTATATACAAGAGCAATTGCGTATTGGGAAAAACACCCCAGCCCCATCCAGATCAAGTCCATAAGTCCAATATTAGCCCAATACCAATCTATAAAATCCTCTTCAGATTCATGAAACATGAGGAATGACTTCGCATGCAGGAAGTGGGGATGACAGTGTGTGGACAGTCTATGGACACAGTGGAGTTGTGAGCATCTCAGCACCGGCAGGGGTCTCCATTCTCCTCCAGTTCCCAGGGCTCTAACCACATCAGCCTAACTCCCCTAGGCGGTTAGTCCCTAATGTCTCCCAGGGAATGAGCCTGCGTTCTGCCTCCAGTAAGTTAATTATCTCCTTTGTGCCTCCAAATGATGTCATCAAGCTGAAAACTCATCGACAGGCTAAAGTCCACCCCTTCATTCTGAATCTCTCAAATTTATAAAAGATTATATAACTGTCACACATTAAACATGTTTTTATTAATAATTTTACTAGGGGATCATACAACTCACAATGCAATCCATACATCAATGGAATCAGGCATGCTTTTACATATGTTGCCTTCATTCTTTTCCAGACATTTACTTTCTTTTGAACCCTTGGTATCAACTTCTCTCCCACCCACCCCCATCTTCATAACCCCCGATAGATTGTACATTGTTGTTATTTACATCTTTCACACCCACTGCTGTCTTCCTCCCATCATCTTTTATGTTGTTCTTCCTGAACAGGGATGTGTGGTTATGTGCCAATCATTGCAGTTGTTTCCCCTTTCTCTCCCCCGCTTCCCCCTACCTTTCTGGGATCACTATTCCCACTCCAGTTCCTGGATCCTGTGAGCTCCCATCTCTTACCTATACCGATCTCCATGTTCCGGTCTAGTCTAAATTGAGAAACAGCACTGGGGACATGACAGTGGTGGGGGAAGAAGTCTCAAGGAAACTGAGAAATATATTATGTTTCTTCAATGCCTTGCTGCACCCTGGTGACACGTCCCTTACCTGTGGCCCTTCTGGGAGGAGATTGCTTCATTGTTTATAGATAGGCTTTGGATCTCTGCTCCAGCCCCCCTTGTTCTCAAAAATATGTTTTTATTTAAGCATGTTTTGTTTTGAATGAACCTATGTATGCATGAGTTCAAGTAATAATGATTTTAATGTATCTTTGTATACAGTGTGCCATTTTGTGAGTTTATTTAATTGTCAAAAATGTCCACACATGGAAACCCATATATTTATAGCAGGAGGAATTTTATAAATTTCAAGATAATTCTATTTTGTTTTTATTATTGAAAATATATACAGCAAAGCATATATCACTTCAAATGTTTTTTTTCTTAATAGATTTTATTGGGGGCTCATACATTTAATACATCATTTGTATTAAGCATATTTGTATACATGTTGTTACATTTATCTACATTATCTACTTGAACCACTCCAGCATAAGCTCCGCTTCCCCTCTTTCCTCGAGTTCTTTATTTCTTTATTTATTTATTTTTGTGGGCATCACTGCCTCTGGTGGTCATGGGCACTACCCAGCCGCCGCTGGATTTGAACCGCCAAGCCCGCAGGCTGCAGTTCCGCACTCAACCACTTACGCCACCGGGGCTCAGCCCTAGTTGTTTATTTTTTTAATTCCAATTGTCCATATTTCCTCTTCTCCCTTCTCATTCCCCATGAACTTCCAATAACTTACAAATTGTTATTACCTCTTCATATCTTACACTGTACAATGTGTCACTTCACTCACCTCTGGCCCCCCCAACCCCGTTGTTCACACCCCAAAGAGGAGGTCACATGCAGATCTGAGAAATTTGTTACCCCTTTCTACTCTACCATCCCTCCACCCCTCAAATGGCACCACTCCCCACTAGTCTCAAGGGATTATCTATATGCTTCTTCCACGTGGGCTTGCTTCTTAGCTAGATGGCCACTTATTCACCTTCATATCTTTAAAACCACAGATGCACATCTTTTGATAGCCAGATACCATCAGCTTTCTTCACCACATTTGCTTATGTACATATTTATCATCAGTGATCATATCAAGAAAGTGAGCATATAATGTTATGACTATTAGTTCTTGAAACCTGATAATTGTTCCCTTTGGTATCTCTTAGTCCCATAAGCTGGTGTACTTCTTCCATGTGGGCTTTGTTGCTTCTGAGCTGGATAGCCGCTTGTTTACTATCAAGCCTTTAAGATCTCAGATGTATATGTTTTGATAGCCGGGCACCATCAGCTTCCTTCTCCATATTTGCTTATGCACACTTTTGTTTTCTGTGATTGTGTCAGTGAGCTGCACATCATGAAATGCCAATTTAATAGAACAAAATATTCCTGCACTGAGGAAGTACCTGAGTAAGGTCCAATGCCCATCTGCTGTCCTAATTCTAAGCCTGTAAGTATATGCACATTGATCTATTTCCCCTTCATCATATGAATATATGTACATATGTATATGCCTGTGTTAATTTCTATAAATGCCCCTTACTATGCAGTTCTTTTCTCTATTCCCCTCTACCTCCTCCCGTCCCACCATCACACACAATCTTCATTCAGGTTTCAATACTCTTTCTCTAATGCATTAGTCTTAATCAAACCCTATCGGACCTTCCACACCCACCCACTCTGCCACCGATCCTGAACCACATGTTATTCCCCCTATCCCTGGATCAGGAAGAGTCCCCTTCCCCCTCGACATCCACCCTGGTACCAACAGTCGCATCGTCCCCTTCCTAGACCGTTCATCTATCCCACCCCATCCAGATAGAGCTGTGGAGAAAATAACATACTCAAAAAAAGGGAATCCTATAATGAAGCTAACAAAGAAAAGAAAACAAAGAAAACATCAATAAAAAAACCCCAATATCCAACATATAAATATATGTGCAAGAATACAATAATAACAATATAAAATCCTACAAATAGTTTGTTTCTAAAAGCAAAAATCAGTTGAGATATTTGAGTTGTGCAATTGTTCAATTATTTGGGCTGTGCAAAAATTGTCACCCTCCTTTTCTAATTTGTTCTTCCTCTATTAGCATAAACTCACCCTCCCTTAAGGATTCTAACCTGCAGAGAACCTGTTATCTCCTTGATCCCATATCCCATAAAAACTTACAGACATTGAGTTGATTGCAATTCATGTATAGGGTTTCCAAAGTCTCATCTTCCTCAGTTTGGCTGGTTGCATGAACCACTAAAATTGTGGGAATCAGTCAAACACTCATCAGACAGTGCTACTATTGCATTTTGATGTCGTGCAGATAATCTCAAAAGTACATTGCATTATGTTCATCACAGACATATTTTACTAATTGTGTTGAATTTTTGTTTGTTTTTTCATGTCATATCATTTAATCCAGGTACACCCTATATTTCCTATGTCTGTTCCTCATTCCTCCCTAGCCCTTCTAAACTCTGTCTTCAGAGAAATGCTGCCCTTTTCATCTCAAATGGAAGATTTTGCTATGGTATATGCACCTCACTAGAATTATGGCTATAAAACCATCCCTTATACATTGATGGTTTGTCTGAAAATTGAGCCACAGTGAGTTCATTTCTATCCACATAAGAGAGTCAGGGTGTTTTAGATCCTCTTTTTTGTAATGAATCATTTTATTGGGGGCTCATACAACTCCCATGACAATTCTTACAACCATCGACTGTATGTAGGCCACATTTACACACTTATTGCCATCGTCACCCTCAAAACATTCTCCCTCCCTCCAGGCCCCCAGTATCAGCTCCCTATATTATCCTTCCTCATCCCCCTTCCCCTTGAACCTTTAGTAATTTACAAATTGTTTTTTTTTTCATACTTTACACTGTCCAGTGTGTCCCAACACTTGCTTCCCTGTTGTCCTTGTCCCAGAGATGAGGCTATGTGTAGATGCCTGAAGTTGGTTCTCCCTTTCTATTCCTCCATCCCTCCACCCTCCTGGTATTACCACTCTTATTACTAGTCTTGAGGGATCATCTCTCCTAAATTTCCCATGTTTCCAACTTCACGGTACATCTCCTGGCCTAGCTGGATTTATGTGGTAGAATTGGAGTCATGATAGTGGGTGGGAGGAAGTATTTGGGAACTAGAAGAAGGTTGCATATTTCATTGCTACTACCCTGTATCTTAACTGGCTCATCTCCTCCTTGGAACCCCTCTACAAAAGGATGTCACCTATTGATGGGCTTTGGGCCCCCAATCTGTAATTCCCCTCATTAATAATAATATAATTTTAGCTCATTGATGCCTGACACCGGATCCCTTCACCACCTCATGATTACACAGGTTGGTGTGCTTCTTCTGTGTGGGCTTTATTGCTTCTGAGCTGAATGGCCGCTTGATTACTCAAAACCATTAAGACCCCAGATGTTATATCTTTTGGTAGCCAGACACCATCCACTTCCTTCACCACATTACATGCATTACATGCAATTTTTCTCAGTGTTCAAATCCGGAAATTGAGCATGCAATGTTATGCTTCTTAGTTCTTGAAGCTTGATATCTAATCCCTTTGACACTTTGTGATCCCACAAGCTAGTGTGCTTCTTCCATATGGGCTTTGTTGCTTCTGAGCTAGATGGCGACTTGTTTACTTTCAAGCCTTTAAGACCCCAGATGTTCCATCTGTTGATAGCTGGGCACCATCAGCTTTCTTCACCACCTTTCCTTATGTACCTTTCCTTTGTCTTCAGTGATCATGTCGGAAAGGTGAGCATCTTGGAATGCCAATTTAATAGAAAAAAAGCATTATTGAATCAAGGAGGTACTTGAATGGAGGTACAATGCCCATCTGTTGTCCTACTACCAGTCCTATAAGTATGCATGTTAATCTCTTTCCCCATCATCACTTATAAATATATGCCCCTATGTACATACCTGTATTTGAACCTCTATTAATGCCCACTATCCCACAGTTCCTCCCTCTATTTCCATTTGCTTCCCTCTTGTCCCAATATCATGCTCAATCTCCATTTGGGTTTCAGTATTTTCTCTCTTTCACATTAGACTTAATCAACCCGTATTGGCCTTCTCTCACCCACCTTGTCACTGAATTTGTATCAATTGTTATTCCCTTTTTCCTGGGCTGGTCAACATCACCACCTTTCTCCCTCTTCCCCCTCTTCCAAGATCCCTTCCCTGGAATCATCAGTCCTGTCACTTTTGCCTCCAACCTCTTTGTCCAGTCTATCTTGTCTAGATAGACTTGCAGAGGTAACCATATGTACAAAAAAGATCTCCTAAAATGAAACAACTGAAGCAAATAAAGCAATGATAACAACAGCAAGAAAACGCCTCAATGTACTATACATATATATATATAAAAGAATGATAAAAATAATAGCAATATATAAACTTGTATAAAGTTCAAGGTCTGTAGTTGACCTCCTAGAGTGACCCCTGGTTGAATTGGATGGGGTGCCAACACCTTGGCCCCAAAGTATATCCTTGGCACTCTATCTATGACTCTACGCTCTGTTGTACAATCTTAGTGCTTTGCATTGGTGTGGTTGTGTCAGACAGGGTATAATCTTGACCCTGCTTCTTTATCCTGGCCCCGATAGGCCTTGGTTCAGCGAGGGTAGCCATATTTCATAGAGGGGCCGGCTAAAAAGCCTCTTTGTGCATTAGCTCTTCTGAGTGGGAATATTGTCCTGAAGGTTCGGTGCGCCATAATGCCGATCATTCTCTCTTCCTCTGTTTTCATTTGTTCTCATGTGCTCTGGTCAGGTATATCTCACTCTCCAAGCTTCAGCTTCAGTGCTGGCCTCCAAGGCAAATTCCTCGGTAGAGAGGTGGCTGCCCCTATAGTAGGGGTTAAGGGTTGTGTTCTCCGGTCCCTCCACTAGTTCTCCACCCCATGCTATCATGTTGCATTCACATGCTGGGTCTCCAGGTTTAAGTTTGGTTCCACTTTCCTTGTGAAGATATAAACAATATGCTCCCCTTTGATGGTTTAGTGCCCCCTTCCCTTTCTACACATCGCCATTTGCCCACCCCCCCCTTGCCATGACCTCCTAGTTGGCTACCATATGCATCCCTAGATTTGATCTGGTCCCTGCCCTATTATGTGGACCTTCTCCCAGGCTTTTCTCTATATAGTAGCTTTTTCCCGATGCCCCTTTCCAATTTTAAAAGTATTATTAGGCTTACCTTAGTGGATTCATATTGTACATGTCCTTTTGCGCTTGGTTAACTTCACTTAGCACAATTTCCTTTAGTTCTTCCCATGCGGTGACGTGCTTCATGCATTCATCATTGCTTTTCAGTGATGCATAGTACTCCATTGTATGTATGTACCATAGCTTTTTAATCCATTCATCAGTTGATGGAAATATGGACTGCTTCCAACTCCTTGCAATTGTGAACTGTGCTGCGATGAACATTGGGGCACAGATCTCTGGTCATGGATTGTTGCTTGTCTCTTCTGGGTATATGCCCAGCAGGGCATTTGCTGGGTCATATGGTAGGTCAATTTCCATCTGTTTTAGATATCTCCAAATTGATCTCACACTTGCAAGTCCATCAGCAGTGTATAAGTTACACTATCTCCCCACAGCCGCTCCAGCATTTGTTACTTTCTGACTTTTAGAATTGGGCTATCCTTGAGGGTGTTAGGTGGCATCTCATTGTTGTTTTGATTTGCATTTCTCTTATGGCTAATGGTCGGGAACATTTTCTCAAATATATATTGTCCTCTCTGATTTCTGCCTCTGTGAAACTTCTGTTTAATTCCTTTGCCCACCTCCTAAGTGGGCAATTAGTTTTGCTCTTTTTGGAAGCTATCAGAGTATTGTAGATTTTAGTAATAAGGCCTTTACCTGATTGGTCATTGCTAAAGATGTTTTCCCAGTCTGTTTGCACTCTTATTACTCTCTTGGTGAAGTCTTTTGATGTGCACAGGTGTTTTATCTTTAGTATATCCCATTTGTCTATCTGAGTCCCCTCTGTGTTTGTGTCTTTCCCCATTTCTTTTAGCCTATATAGTCCCTGTGCCAGTGTTCTCAGGTTATTCCCAATTCCTTCATTGGAGACCCTAATAGTTTGGGGTTTCACTTCAAGGTCTGTGATTCACCTTGAATTTATACTAGTGCGTGGAGTGAGGTAAAGGTCTTGCTTCATTTTTCTATAGGTAGATATCCATTTTTTCCAGCAGCACTTGTTGAAAAGGGCATCTGTTTCCCATGGATACATTTTGGGCCCTTATGTTTTTATTTCTGGATTTTCAGTTCTTTTCCATTTGTCTGAGTACCTGTCATTATGCCAATACCATGCTGTTTTAACCACTGTGACTATATAGTATGTGCAAAAGTCAGGTAAGGCAAGCCCTCCCACAATGTCCTTCCTTCCAATGTTCTCTAGTAATTTTGGGCTTCTTCCTTCTCCATATGAAGTTGGTATCATTTTTTCCATTTCTTTGAAGAAGGATGATGGTACTTGGATTGGTATTGCATTAAACTTATATAGTGCCTTGCGTAGGACTGTCATCTTTACTACATTGAGTCTTCTGATCCATGAGCATGGGATATTTTTCCATTTCTTGAAGTCATTTTGGTTTCTTGTAATAGTGTTCTATAATTTTCCTCTTATAGATCTTTTGTTCTTTCTGTCAGGTATATCCTTGTATATTTCAATTTATGCTTGGCTATTGTGAAGGGTACCTCTTTTTTTATCTCCTCTTCTATGGTCTTATCTGATGTGTACAGCAGACCAATTGACTTCTGATTGTTGCTCTTGTATCCTGCCACTCTGCCATACTCCTCTATTGTTTCCAGTAATCCCTTTGTGGAGCTTTTGGGGTTTTCCATATATATTATCATATCATCTGCAAATAATGATAATTTCACCTCTTCCTTTCCCAGGTGTACCCCTTATATATCTTTTTTTTTGGTCTTATTCTGTTAGCTAAAACCTCCAGTACAATATTGAACAATAGAGGGGACAATGAACATCCTTGTCTGGTCCCCTTTTTCAGTGAGATTGTGTTTGTCTTTTCTCCATTGACTATCACATTGGCTGTTGGTTTTTCATATATAGCCTGTATTGTCTTGAGGAAGTTTCCTTCTATTCATATCTTCTTGAGTGTCTTAAACATGAATTGGTGTTGAATATTCTTGAATGCTTTCTCGGCGTCTGTGGATATAACCATATTATTCTTATATGTTTTCCTGTCAATATGGTCAATGATATTAATGGTCTTTCATATGTTGAACCGCCCCTGCATTCCAGGTGTGAATCCTACTTGGTCATGGTGAATTACTAGTTTCATATACTTTTGTATTCTATTGGCCAGTATTTTATTAAGGATTTTTGCATCAATATTCATTAGAGATATTGGTCTGTAGTTCTCAATTCTTGTGGGATCCTTGCCTGGTTCTGGTATCAGTGTTATACTAGCTTCATAGAAGGAGTTTGGGAGTTTGCCATCATTTTCTATGCTTTGGAAGAGCTTGTGTAGAGTTGGTGTCAGTTCTTCCCTACATGCTTGGTAGAATTCTCTTGTGTAGCCATCTGGTCCAGGTGATTTTTTTGTTGGTAGCTCCTTGATAACCTTGCCTGTTTCTTCTATTGTAATGGATCTGTTAAGATTCTTGACATCCATTGGGGCAATCTAGGAAGAGATTGCTTTTCCAAGAATTTGTCCATGTCTTCCGAGTTGTTGAGTTCATTGGAGTATAGATCTATGTAGTACTGAGTGACTATTCTTTTGATTTCTTTAGGGTCAGTTGTGATATCCCCTCTTTTTTCCCTTATTCTTGCTATTGAAATTTTCTCTCTCCTTTCTTTGGTTAAGTCTGCCAATGGTTTATCAATTTTGTTAATTCTATCAAAAAACCAACTTCTAGTAGCGTTAATTTTTTCCATTGTTTTCTTATTTTCCCTCTCCTGAATCTCAGTCCTGATTTTTATTATTTCTTTTCTTTTGCTATTAGTGGGATTATCCTGCTGACTCTGCTCTAGTTGTTGTAAATTCTGTGTCAACGTATCAGTTATGAGATGCTCTTCCTTTTTCAGGTGTGCCTGTATTGCAATGACACTTCCTCTTAAGGGTGCCTTTGCTGTGTCCCATAAGTTTTGGTATGCCGTGCTTTCATTCTCATTGGTTTCTAGAAATTTTTTAATTTTCTCTCTGATCTGGGCTAGTATGCATTCCTACTGCAATAGAGATTTATTCATTCTCCAATTGTTTTCTCTAGTTCTCCTCACCTTCCTTTTTTGTATTTCCAACCTTATGGTAGAGTGGTCTGTGAGTGAGTTCTGTATGATGTCAATATGCTTAAATTTATGTAGATTCTCCTTATGTCCCAATATGTCATCTATCTTCAAATAACTTCCATGCGGGGCTGAGAAGACTGTGAAATGCTTTTATTTTGGATGAAAGACTCTGTAGATATCTACCAAGTCAAACGGTCTAATAGTAGTATTTAGATCTCTCACCTCCTTGTTGAGTTTCTTTCCCTGTGATCTGTCTTTCTCAGAGAGTGGTTTGTTGAAGTCACCCACTATAAATGTTGAGGTTGTAATTTCTTTTTTCTCCATATGAAGTGTTCTGGTTTACATATTCTGCGGGTCTCTCATTCGGGGAATATATATTTAAAATGCTTACTGGATCATTGTCTACCCTTCCCTTAAGCATTATATAGTGTCCTCCTTTGTCTCTTATTATGGTTTGCACTTTGATGTCAATTTTATCTGAGATTAGGATTGCTACCCCTGATTTTTTGGAATTTTTGTTTGCTTGGTGTATTTTTCTCCAGCCTTTGATTCTCAATATATTTTTTTCTTTGATCTTAAGATGTGTCTCCTGCATCTCCTGCATAGGCAGCAGATTGAGGGGGTATGTTTTCTAAGCCAATCTATTAATTTCTGTCTCTTAAGGCCTGAGTTCAATCCCTTAATATTTAGGTTTATTATATCTACCTGTGCACTCTGTGTTGTATTTTTATTGCTCTTGGATTGGGTGTTTTTCTATTTCCATGGGTTGTGTCAATGTCTGTTTATGGTCCATTTTTGCTTTTCTTCCATCTCTGAGCCAGAGTTATCTTGGGGGCTGATATCCCTTTGATAGTCTCTGGGTAGATTTGTTCTGTGTGTGTTAAGTGGTTATTGTTCTTCTTCTCCCGGTGGGTCGATGACAATCTTTTCGCTGGTTTCCTTTTGGCATATTCTCTGAGATTTTCCTTGTCTGGAAAGACTCTTATTTCTCCATCAATTTTGATAGATAATTTGGCTGGATAGAGTATTCTTGGATTTGCATCATGTTCCTGCAATTTTCGGAATATGCTGCTCCACTCTCTCCTCTTCTTCATAGTTTCCATTGATAGGTC
>PVJH01017439.1:0-47839 GCA_004026705.1 Nesogale talazaci | reverse complement strand
CGCTCCTGAGAGCCACCGCTGGGTTTGAACCACCAAGCCCGTGGGCTGCAGTTCTGCACTCAACCACTTACGCCACCGGGGCTCAGCCTCTCCCACTCGTTTTAATACCCTTTCTTAAGTGTAAGAGAAAAAAAAAAAAACAAGGTCTGAAAACGAGCGATAGGTTAGCTTGTCAGTTTTGCTGCACTTAGCGCAGTTGATTGCACATGCGACTGACACCTAAGATTGCATCTGATGGGCTGTGCTGTGTATCAGTGAAGTGATGGGACGGATGATGGGCTTACATCTATTTTTTAAATGCCATGCGATCGACATATTAAGCGCGCCTGTCATAGGCTGGTTAGAAAGAGTCATGGCTTAGCTTCTATCTGGGTCTTACGGACTCTTCCCCCCGCCCCCACAACAATGGTATCGGACATACGGGCTGATATGGGACTTAGGACCCTGGACTGGACTGGGCTGGTGTGTTTTCTGGATGCACAGTTGCGCTTGTGTATAAAGCTCTTTTTTACATACATAAGCGCTTCTATGGGTTTGTTTCTCTAGGCGACCCTGACTGACACAGGTGGAAGGAGGAAACGGGAATTGAGAGTGTCGGGCAGTGAGGGAAGAGGCTCTGGGTCTCCCCAGCTGGGATCCTCCTGAAGAGGGTCTTGGTCGGGACGCAGGCTGTAAGAATGGCCACCCATCTCATGAGGGCGGTCTTGCCATGAGCCCAGTCAGAACGGCATTTGCCCCATCGTGCCGACAGGCTCTCCTCGCTCATGTCTGGTGCCGGTGGTAAAGGGAGCCTGAGTTTAACCTACCGCCAGTTGTAATGGGCTTGGGCCAGAGGTGCAGGTTGTTACTGGCAGCTGGGATGCTGCTGAGAATCTACAGCGAGACTCGGCTACAGCGACTCGGCTTCCTCTGCAGGGCCCTTTGGTCCCCGTGGTGGCATTCGTTCTGAGACCGTACATGAGACCGGAGTGGACAGCCTTATCTTTCTCTCCCTGAGCAGCTGGTGGCTTTGCCTGATGGACCTGGTGCTTTAGCAGCCGAGGCAGCGCGTGACATAAACTACGGTGTGGTCCTTGAGAAGACTCAAGGGATCTTTGTCATTGAAGGCCGAAAGGCCATCGCAAGGCAGTCGTGTCAAGGGCTGGTCAAACATTCGGGGCTCCAGGAACTCTGAGGTCCAAGGAAAGTCGGAGAGTCATTGTATCTCCCGCTTTTCAATTCTCTGGGGAAATCTGTGATCATAGTGCTCAGTAATAGTAACTCTGCCCCAGCCAGCAAGTTGTTCTGGTCGTGTGTGTGTGTGTGTGTGTGTGTGTGTGTATGAGACAGAGAGAAAAGTTGCCCTATCTAAAATAAGATTTTAACAAGTGCTGGCAGTTCTCCAAGCAACCTAACTTTAAAAGATGTTTATTCTAAAAGGAAAGACTTGCTTAATACGAATGCTTCATACTCGGATGAAAAATTTGCTGGAAAATCCATTTCAGGCTGAGCCCCAGTGGCATAGTGGTTGAGTGCAGGACTGCGGCCCACTGGCTTGGTGGTTCAAATCCAGCAGCAGCTCTCCAAGAGCAAGGCTGGGCCTCCTACTCCCACCAGAAGGCAATGATGCCAAAAAACAAAAATATGTTTCACTTGAGGCCGTTTTCAAGTAACGCCAGAAAATTAAGTTATTTTGTAATTAAAAGATCATTGTATTGGGGGCTCTTGTTTTGTTTTGTTTTGTTTTGTTTTGTTTGAGGGGGCATCACTGCCCACCAGTCCAGTGGGCCACAGTCCTACGCACAACCACTATGCCACCGGGGCTCAGCCCTTTTGTTTTATTTTGTTTTTGGGGGGGAGGGGAGCTCTTATCACAATCCCACCTCAGCTGTACGTCCAGCATGCTGTACCTGGGTTGTCGTCACCACGTTCTAAACATGTACTTTCTCCTTGAGCCCTTGGGATCCAGTGTGAACCGTTCATGTGGGACAACCGTCTCTGTGTCTTTCTAGATCCTGGTTGGATAGCCATGAGAAAAGTGCCCTTAAAAAGCTGAAGACTAGCCTGCCTCTCCGACAAGAGCTAGACCGTCTGAAAAATGAACTCTCCCATCAGTTGCAGCTCTCGGACATCAGGTAATGGCGAGAAGATACCATGGAGATGACAATGAGGGACCCCTTCTCGCTGCTCCATCTTCGGCTCGGGTCAGGTGTAAAATAAACACGCATTGCCTGGAGGTCAGGCTTTCCAAAAGCCAAGTATGTAGATCTTGAACTGTATCCTGCGGATAACTGAGTTTTTTTTTTTCGATTGTGTTTTTGAAAGTGGTCAAGATGTTCACCTGTGGGAGAAAACTGTTAACAGTTTCTTAGAGATTTACTTAGCGTTTCTTAGACCTTTGATCTACTATTTTTACTTTTCGACGGATGAGTCTATTTCTTAGATGACCCTCTTGAACACACATGGGTCAGTTGACAAAGTATTGCTCCTTTTTCACTTACTCTTGTGTATGCAGAAAGGTCATACAGCCCCCTCCCCCTGTGTATTCCAAGCGAATTCTGTCTAAACAGGTGTCAGTAGATGGCTGAGACAAGTGGCCTCCGTCATAGATACTTGTTTTGGTCTCAGTAAGGGGCCTTTCAAAGCAAGGTCCAGTCACAGCAGTGCCTTTCAAGGGAATCTGCCGGGCCAGTTCAATTCGAGGTCAGTTCAGGTCAGGGCAACTTTGGGCGGGGGGACTCCCAGAGGGTCTTCTCGATAGTTTTCCGCAAAGAACACAAGAAGGGCATGGGCGCGTGGTGCTGGGTTTCAAGAGGATAGAACACTGCAGTGGTGTCAGGGAGGTCAGGAGAGGCATGGTGAGGAGGGGCTTGTATCACAAAGCTGCACCGGCTCACTCTTGGAAGGTAGCGTGGGTCTCTTACTAGAACTTCGTCGAGAGGCCTTGTCATATCTACCCCGCGGCCCATATCTCACTCCTTCAGGACCCCTTCATTCCCCAAACTCATTGAATGTTGAAATAGGAGACGCTGAGTCCCCTGGTGATGGGCATTTTCGTACTTGGACGTGCTTGCTAAATAAAGGCTCTACATTTGAGCTTCACTGCCCTCTGCTGGGAGTAGGAAACCCAGCCTTGCTCGTGGAGAGCTGCTGCTGGATTTGAACCGCCAAGCCTATGGGCCGCAGTCCGACACTCAACTCCTAGGCCACGGGGCTCAACCCCACCCCTGAACTTTTCTTTTTGTTTGTTTGTTTTTTTTGGGGGGGGGCATCACTGCTCTCCGGTGGTGGGAGTAGGAGGCCCAGCCCCACTGCTGGAATTGAACCTCCATCCCAGTGGGCCGCAGTCCCGCGCACAACCACTACGCCACCGGGGCTCAGCCCCGACCCCTGAACTTTTAAGCTCAACACTCACCCGCGTAGTTTGTAGAGCCTTATCTTCATGAAGTCTGTCTTCCATCAGTGGACAGTGCAGAGGCTGGCCCTGCCCCCAGCCCCCCAGCCTAGTGGTTTGTGCACTCAAGGAGCGCCACGGTCTCTCTCAGGATGACTCAGAACTCCGTCTCGTCACATTGACAGATCTCTGTAGCAAAGTTCAAAAAGCACGCAGTTACTCTCTTCCCATGCTTCTTTGCTAGCTAAGAATAGATTTTTTTTAAGACTATTCAGCTTTCAAAGGAAAGCCTTTAGACTGACATAGACCAGCTGCTCTTTGATCAATAGTGATTTAGAGTGAGCTGTGCTTCACAGCATCCTTACAACCCTATAGTATCACAACACGGACTTTTCTGATTACTAAAAGCAAAACAGGGGCTTTTTTAAAAAAAGTTTTTAACACGGATGCAAAGGAAAGCGACTTTTCCTCGTGTGGTTTCTTAAGGCACCTGTCAAACCTGACTAGCATTCAGAAAGCGTGAGGATTTCTGGGGCATAAAAGGACACAGCTGTTGGGGCTGAGCCCCAGTGGCGTAAGTGGTTGAGTGTGGGACTGCTGCCCACGGGCTTGGTGGTTCAAATCCAGTGGTGGCTCTCAGGAGCAGCACTGGGTAGCCGCCCACAACTACCAGAGGCAGTGATGCACACAAAAACAAAAGAAAAGGACACAGTCGTCATTCTCCAGTGGCTTAGAGGAATCTCCTGGTTTTTCCATAGACAATGGTAACCGCATGCACGTGGCTGGGATTCTCCATTTGGGGGGGGAATGTCAAGGGATTCTGAGAGCACAACCGCTGGGGCCCTGGGCCTTGGACTTCCCCGTTTCCTGGGAAGTGTGCCAGCCCGCCCCAGCCAGGGGAAGACTGGGACTCTTGACCCCGTTCTCACTTGTGAAGCCCCAGCCTGTGACAAGGAGCCTCCTCAGGAGCTCTGTCACTGAAAAGCGAAAGTCGCCACCAATCCAGCCACTTGCAGCTCCTGGCACCCATCCGACATGGACAGAGCAGGGCTGCTCTGTAGGCTAACATGAACTCTCTGAAAGAGCTCTTGAGCTGTGGGTTAAAGGAAACGTCCTCTAGACTTTGCCTTGGTTTTTAAAGAAAGGAAGACACCGTGTTTTCATTTCACCAGAAATTGCATTCATAAGAATTCGTGTTGGGCTGAGCCCCGGTGGCGTCGTGGTTGTGCGCGGGACTGCGGCCCACTGGGATGGAGGTTCAATTCCAGCAGTGGGGCTGGGCCTCCTACTCCCACCACCGGAGAGCAGTGATGCCAAAAAAAAAAAAAGAATTCGTGTTTGCACAAGTTAGGCACCTTGAGGGTTTGGTTTGGTTGGGTTTTTTATTTTATTTTATTTTGTTTTGTTTTGTTTTGTTTGAGTGCCTGACTCCCGAATCTTGTATTTTCTCCTTTGGTTTGCCAGACCTGGGACATGGGGCGCCCACACCTGACACAAACCAAACCCAAACCTAACAGCCCTGGAGTCCAGCCACTCACTACCCTCCCCCCCCCCCTCCACAAGGACAGGGGAGAGCTGGTCCTGGGGGTTTCCAAGACCATGGCTCCTTCCAGGAGTCATTTGTTATACTGTTAACTTGATGTGAACCACTGCAAAACCTTAGGAAGGTCAAAGGGCTTGTGTGAGGTCATTGCACTCCTTAGTGGCAGAGGCGGAATTCCGCGGTGGGCTGCCTGGCCAGGCGCAGGACCTCTCCCCAGCAGTGACCTCTCCCCAGCTGTGCCTCTGGGACACCCAGTGAACCCCAGTGAATCTCTGTAGCTGAGATTCAATCCTGGTTCATAAGAAGAGAAGATTTTTCTAGCCTACGGTGAAAAAAATCGGATCAGCCTGGCTGGGATTTCTGGTTGGAACTCAAATGGCAAACACAGCCCTTGCTGACCGACAATGTGCTGGGGGTGGGGGTGGGCAGTTATTTCCTCTCCCTCCTCCCCCCACCCCCTGTTTTATTTTAAGTGGAAGCACTGGGTGTATTTGCATCTTTAAACACCGTAGTTTCAGCTGTGCTGTTTGGGGTAGGTTCTGGTCAGCCAGGGACCGGGTTGCTTCTTGGGAAAAGCCTACAGGGAGCCGGGAAGGCCCAAGACCGTCTCAGACGTGGCTGTGTGGGAGTCTTCCGGGAGGCTAACGCCTGTGCCCTCTGTTGGCCTAGGTGGCAGAGGAGCTGGGGCATCGCCCACCGCTGTAGCCAGCTGCACAGCTTAGACCGCTTAGCGCAGCAGAACTCGGAAACGCTCAAAAACGCCAAAGGTAAACTGTGCCCAGGATGCTGCGTCCTTCACAGCCCTCCTACAGCCCGTACGTGGAAGCGAGGTGCCCTCCCGAGTCTCCTTGCACATGACCTCATCAGCACCACAGGCCTAATCTCGGAAGGGAACCCCCATCTAAAATTGCCCTTTCAAGCCTTTACCGAAACCGCTTCCCTCGAGGCCTGGGCTTGTTTGCGCCCCTGGGAGGAGGCGGCCACCTGGCAGGGCAGTGATCAGTGAGGTGTGTGTGCTCTGTCCCCCTCAGGGTGCACGCTGATGTTCACAGACTGCTCGGGGATGAGTGCTGGCGGCCACGTGATGCTGGGGACCATGGACGTCCACCACCACTGGACCCAGGTCAGGAGAGGGCAGCGGCCATCGGTTGTCGGCCTGCTTGATCCCAAGCAGGGTGTCAGGATGTGACAACCAATCCCAACCAAGCTGCCCGCCACTCCAAGCTTCCCTGCGACCAGCTTCCAAGCCTGCGGACGGAGCCCCGGTGGGGCAGTGGCTTCCCACGGGGCTGTGATCACATAGTCAGTTGTTCAACTCCACAAGCAGCTCCCTCCCACCCCAGGAGAAGGACTGGGCTTTCGACTCCTGTAAACAGGTTTGGAAGGCCCACGGGGGGTCACCGTAGAAGCAGAAGCAGACAGCCTCGTTGTCCCACGGAGCCGTGAGTGGTTTTGAACCAACAGCCTGCGGTCAGCAGTCCAGTGCTCACCCCATAGCACCACCACTGGGGCCTTTGATTCCCACATCCTTGGGTCCCACAGCCCCGGGGCCCTTCTCCCACATGGGCGTGGCTGACACCTCACATCGAGGGCCGTTCAGACCCCCAGACACTGTTCTTCCTGGAGGCCAGGCCCTGCCTGCTCTCAGTGACCTCTTCACAAGGTCCAGCACTGAGCAGGGCCACGTCATGAGAACTGATGTTCTTAGATGGCGGCAGCATGATGGATCAAGCCCTGGGGACATAAGGTGATGCTGCTGGTGGTGACATTCAGTGTGTTAGAGTTCTCTAGAGAGACAAAACCAGGACACTAATAATTATATGTATGTATATGTGTGTATATCTATATATATATATCTATATGTATATAGACATATATATGTGGAAAGCTATCTAACTTAAGAAATAAACAGTTAGCTAATCTATACAGCAGTACGAATGGCTTAATGCAACTCACTTGTGTGAGACAGCTAGTAGACCGGCAGTCTGAGTCTTAATGGCCGCTGAGTAGTCCTCTGTAGAGCAATTCAGGCTATCCGGCCACAGGCAGCAAACAGCAAAGCAGGTCACCAACAGTCAGCCAGATGACAGAGTCCAACAGTGCCAGCTCAAGAGATGTCTATTCTAGGAGCGTGGTGAAGCCTGGCTTGAAGGAACCTCGACTCACAGCAACACAGTCTACGGATTAGGTGTCCCGTGTGCAGTGTGGCTTGCAGGTCGAGGCACAGGACGAACAAGGCAGTCGGCTGCACACTGGTCTGAAGATCCAAGAGCAAGAGAGTTAGGTCACCGAGCTGTATATATTTCTGCCCTTCAATTAATCTCATGTGTTCACTGGCCATGTTGGCACAACAAACCTACCTATCACATTTAGCCTGTGAAGACTAGAAAATTACACAATAGGGTGGCTTCCAACTGCAATCCATGAATGGTTGACTTAGGTGGGACTCTTCAGTGATTGGACGTTCTTGAAACACACACCAGGGCCACCCCGTCACAAAGGCAGAGACTGTCATTTCCATCTCGCCAGGTCTCGGGTGGGTCTTGTGTTTTGTCCTGTCCTGAGTCTCACCGTGGTCAGCGATGACATGACCTTTCCGGTGTGACTGCTCCATTGGGCCATACAGTTCAGTGGCACCAAGGACCCATCCTCACCACTCTCCCGCCACCCCACACAGAAGCTCGCGGTGCAGGGTAGAGACGTTACTTTTGCCTCCTCTGTACGGAGATGTCGCCTTCGAGCCTGTGACGTAGACATCACCCTGGCTTCTGTGGCCCTTCTGGCCTGGCCTTGATGGGCTCTCCTCACAGTGGGGCACGGGTTGGGCTTCTGACTTTCTCTGCGGAAGTCTGCCCTCCACGCTATGGCCCCATCGACCCGCAGAACCCATTGCCGGCAAGAAAATGGTGACGTAAGGCACAAACTGATTTTGCACAAGGTGTTGAGTTACAAATAGTTCACAAAAAATTAAGATGGCCACTGCTTTTTTTTTTTTAAGTAGTCTCCTTGGTGGCACGTTGGGTTACTAAGCATTGAGCTGCCCGTCACCGTGAGCTTAGTCACCATCAAAAAGCAATCACAACGTTGGCAGTTTAAGCCCACCAGCCACTCCAAAGATGAGAGCTGAGGCTGGGCAAGCCCCGGGAGCAGTGCCCCCCCACCCCCAAGCTCGTTTCACGAGTCAGAATGAAGCCATGGCAGTGAGGGAGGGGGTTTTAATGCCTTTTGACTCTTCTTAAAGCTTTCGAGGTAAAACTTTAGGACATTTTCTTATGTTCCTTGATATGAGCTAGCTACCCATTTCCCCCTACCTCCCCTGCTGGTACCAAGGTCTCCTTTATCATACCACTTATGTATCCTAAACTTATGTAAGAGTCTTACCTGAGTGAAAGATGAGTCCTCTGACCTGTGTTAAATATCAGTGCTTAGGAATTTATCTAGCACGCCTAGGGTTTTCAGTGTTTTACATGAAGATTCATGATTTTCAACATGACGTTTTCCCTTTCTCATCTCACTTGAATGCGCTCCTCCTCGGAAAAGTATGTTCTTGTTAAAATGTCCCGATACGATGTATTTGAGCCCTAAAACTGCGTGCTCATGCTAACAGAGGCTGTTATGTTTCCTCTCTTTTCGAAAATACCATAGCTTTTTGAAAGATTGCCAAGTTACTTTGACCTTCAAAGGAGGCTGCTGCTCTTGGAAGACCAAATAAGCTATCTTCTAGGTGGCATCCAAGTCGTGTATATTGAAGAACTGCAGCCAGTCTTGACACTTGAAGAATACTACTCTCTTCTTGATGTGTTCTATAACAGACTCCTAAAAAATAGAATACCTTTTCATCCTCGAAGCCTGCGTGGTTTACAAATGATCCTGAACAGGTAAATAGATATTGAAAATAGAAGGGTTACTTTTTTCCTCCCAGTTTTTATTAAAAGATCACTTTATCAGGGGCTCTTCCAGCTCCCAGAATAGTCCCTACCTCATTGTTTCAAGCATGCCTGTCCATCTGTTGCCATCATCCGCTCCTAAAACGTCTTCTTTCTATTTGAACCCTTGGCCTCCTTTTAAAAGGGTGACTTTCACCTGCCTGTGTTGTGTATCTACATTCTTTCTGTTTTTCTCAGTGTGTGGTTTCTAGAAGTTAAAGAAAAATAATCTGACCGCTTTGGGTCACAGCGGTGGTTTCCCCCCAGCAGAGCCCCATGAGCACATCCAGGGATGGCCTGTTCTTAAATCCTGGGATCGCATCCCCGCTTCCTGGGCCAAGGCCGTCCCGTGGGAAGCACGATCACGTGCCACTCTGTTCAGTCAAGGGCCAGTGAAGTTTGTGTGGCTCCTCCTTGCCAGCCATTGGGCTCACCTGCCAGTACATTTCATACCGAGAAAGATACCGCAAGATCAAACCATTGCCGTTTCATTCTAATTTAAAAAGCCTTTTATCTGGCCGGAAGACGAGAGAACAGCAGGGTTTTATAGTCAGACGGGGAAGAAGTCCGGCCGAGGATCTGACAGGAGACCGAGAGGGGCTGGAGCACATCTGTGGGCGCCGGGCTAAGGTCCGAGAGGTTATCAGGAGGGACCAAGGGGAAATTTTGCTTAGGATATCGGGAGGGACAAAGAAGGAACATTGGCTTAGGACGTCATCAGGAGGAATGAAGTGTTCAGACCCTTTCGGCTCTTATAGCTCCCAGCATGAAGTAGGCTCTGCCACAGGGCCAGGAAGTGTGTGGTCATGTGGTCAGGGTGCCAGGGGTCCCAGAAAGCCACCTGGAGAGCCTGGGTGATTTGAGAAGTTCTGGACTGACACCCACGGCCGCTGTGGAAGGCAGGCAGCCAGGGTTCCCCTTGGAGCTGCTGCAGAGCCCAGTCCTGACTCTACACGTCCACACACAAGACAATAGCTTTGTGGCGGATTTTTCCCCAGTGACTGCAGGACCGGATAAACAGGTTTTTACAGTGCCACCAGACACAACGGGAACTCTAAGAAAGCATTACTTTGCAGTGACTACTGGAACAGGGTCTAGACCTGCATTCTCTGTGGGCACATTTGAGACACACACACACACACACACACACACACACACACACACACACAGCTTCCACGCACCCTTGTTTATCTGCACTTGAGTTATGTTTCATGCCTGGGTGTGGAACTGACCTTGTTCGCCTCCGTCCCCAGTGAGAACAGTCCCTGCCCGCTGATGACGCTTGAAATGAATTATTACTGTCTGGGGCGGGGTGGGGCCGGGGGGAGCTGTCACGTTTTGGATTGTTAACAGGCTGGAATCTTAAGTTAGACTTCTAGTGTTGATTTTCCCTCTGTCAGCCATTCCAACCACGTGTGTCTCAGTTGGTCAGGGCGGGGGTGTCAGCAAAGATCGAAGTCAATTTCCCCAAGGAAATTCTCATAATCCCTTTTTCTTGGGGGGATACATCACTGCCCTCTTGTGAGAGTGGGAGACCCAACCTTGCTCCTGGAAAGCTGCTGCTGGATTTTAACACCAACCCAGTGGGCCGCAGTCCTGCACACAATCACTATGCCACCGGGGCTCAGCCAATTCCTTTTTCAAAGATTAAGAAATCAGCTGAGCCCCGGTGGCGTAGTGGTTGTTCGCAGGACTGCGGCCCACTGGGATAGAGGTTCAATTCCAGCTCCACAGGAGCAAAGCCTGGGCCTCCTACTCCCACCACCAGAGGGCAGGGATGCCCAAAAAAGCCAAAAAAAACAAAAAAGATTAAGAAATCCCCTTCTTTTTTAAAAAATCATTTTATCAGAGGCTCATACAACTGTTTATCATCATCCATATATCCATCCAGTGTATACCAAGCACACTTGTACATGTGTCATCCTCGACATTCTCAAAACATTTGCTTTCTACTGGAGCCCTTGGTATCAGCTCCTCATTTTTCCCCTCCCTCCCTACTCCCCCCTTCCTCATGAGCCCTGGATAATTTATATATTATCATTATCATTTTGTCCTATCATACACTGTCCGACATCTTCCCCTCACCCACTTCCCTGTTGTCCATCCCCCAGGGGGGCGGTTCAATGTCAATCCTTGTGTTCGGTTCCCCCTAAGAAAGCCCCTTCTTAAGAAAGGTGGCGCCCGCCCCTGACTGTCCATGAACGTCTGCTTCCTTCCAGCGATCGGTATGCGCCCAGCTTGCACGAGCTGGGGCATTTCAACATCCCCATCCTCTGCGACTCAGCCACCCTGCAGTGGTTCATCCTCACCCACGCCCAGCAGGCCCGAGAGAAGCTGAAGAGGAAGGAAGGGTGAGTGCTGCAGCCCCTTGGGGTGCTCAGAAATCAGGGTTCAGAGCCGTAGGAGCACCTGGGGGCATGCCGACCGCCGGGCCTTTAGGAAACGGACCTGCGTGCGGAATGTCCCGACCTCTCTCTGCCCCTCCTTGTTCGACGACACAGGATTGGATGAGGCTCTTCTCCTGAGGGTCAGGACCTCAGGCCGTGGCTTTGCCACCCCACTGCCTACCTGCATTGGAGGGGGACTCCTTGCTAAGGCACAGGGTGGGAGAGCGGAAGGCCAGACAGGACCTGTGCAGGTAGAGAAGAGCCACCACCGGGCCACACACAGGATGGACGGCGTGTGAGTCCGGGCAGACTAGAGAAACAAATTCATAGACACGCATGTGGATATATACAGGAGGAATGGAACATTGAGAAAGCATCCCAACCCAGTCCAGTTCGAGGTCATAAATCCGATATTAGCCCATATGTCTGATACCAGCCCATAAAGTCTTCCGACTCACAAAGTCACAGGCCAGTGGGTACAGAGTCTTGTGTGTTCAGCCGTAGTAGAAGCATCCTGGTGCTGGCAGGGGTCTCCCCAAGGCTCCTCGTTTCCAGGGTTCAGGGTCCATTGGCAGTAGAATCATCTCAGTGCTGGCAGGGGTCTCTCTGTGACTTTTCCAGCTGCAAAGGTCTGGTTCCATCAGGGCAAGCCCATGTGGCTTCTCCTCCGGCTCCTCCAGTTCCTAGGACTCAGGGTCTATGCTGCCATCTTGTCTTGTCCGTCGAGTGTCTCCAGGGAACTGACTTAAGTCTCCCACCTCCAATTGGGAAATACTGCGAGACTTCCCAGGATGCTCAGGAGAAAGCCTTGCCCACACAGAGGCCTCATTAGCTATCTCCAGATTGACAGGCTAGACTCCATCCCTGCATTCCCAGCCCTGAAATTGACACACATCAGTGACTGCCACAGGTGGGACGTCTCGTCCTTACTGCTATGGAGGAGAGGGAGACCTCTGCCAGCCTCCAGTTCACTGAGAAGGAATCCTAAAGTCAAACTGCCTGGTCTTTCTGAAGGAGCCCCAGGCCCACAATGCCCTGTTCTCCTGAAGCAGCTGCCCGGCTCCCTGTCCTCTCTCTGCTCTAAGGGCCCGGCCATCAAATGCCCGTGGTCGTCCCGTCTCATTGCCCCGGAGGCTCTGTGACTATGCATCCACAGAAGCCTTCACGGAGCCGACCCGCTCAATGCCTGTGTGGCTGGTGCCCCTGGTAGAAAGATGAGGGAGGGGCTGAGCCCCAGTGGTGTAGTGGTTGTGCGCGGGACTGCGGCCCACTGGGATGGAGGTTCAATTCCGGCTCCCAGGAGCAAAGGCTGGGCCTCCTACTCCCACCACCTGAGGGCAGTGATGCCTAAAATATAAATAAATAAATAAAAATTATAATTTAAAAAAAAAGAAAAGAAAGAAAGATGAGGGAGACCCAGTCCCTGCTCTCCCAGGATTTGTTCCAGTAGGAAACCTGAGGGCCTGGCGAGTGAGCAGGAGTCAGTTGTCCTGGGGCTTGGGCATGGGGGCAGGAAGGAGCTGAAGGGAACCAGGGGAGGGACCAGAGGGCAGGTGGGGGGTGGGGGCGGACGGAAGCAGCCGCTCTGTCCTCTCTGCCCCTCTCCCCTCTGCCCACATGCCTCTGAGGGCAGGGCGCCGTCATCGATCAGCGACCTGAGGAGTGGGGATGAGGCCCAGCCAAGGGTCCACAGCATATGCTCGGGGGTGGGGACTGACCCGCCAGGTCGTCTTGCGCTCTCTCCACTCCTGCTGCTCAGCCATTGGTCAGATCGGATGCCGCTTCTCTCCCGCACGCTGTCCCTGTTCCTGGGGCCTGGCAGGCCGCAGCTGCTGGCAGTGCCACCCTCCACTATTGACATCCCCACAGGGCAGGAGAAACGGCCTGGGGCTTCCCCAGACGGCCACCTGGAGTTCTTCCACACGGGAGGGGGCGGCTGCTCTTTGTTTTCCCTCCGTGCCGCCCTCAGAGCTGTCTGGGAGACCGGGACCCCGACGGGCACGAGCATCCCGGGTATGATGTCAGTGAGTGAGTGAGCAAGAAGCAGTGGTTCTCAACTGGTGGGTCGGGACCCCTTCGGGGATCACACGGCCCTTTCACAGGGGTCGCCTAGGACCATTAGGAAACACAGATTCCCCATGGTCTTAGGAACCGAGACACCGCTTCAGACACACATCATCTTCAGACGGGTCCGCCCACGTGCAGATACGCTCACAGCATGTTACCCATGCTGCACCACGCTTCCAGACAACATTTCATTGATCTGTCATTAGAAACAAGCATTTCACAATCTAGAATGACATTGTTTGGGTGATGGATGACTATGCTTTCATGGTGTTCAGTTTGTCACAATGAAAAGCCCCCCTGTCAATCAGATATTGACGTGACGGTTCATCGCAGGAGCAGAATGACAGGGAGGGAGTAGCCACCAAAGTCATGTTCTGGTTGGGGGTCCCCCCACACACAGGAGGGGCTGTATGACAGGGTCACGAGAGACATGGGGAAGGTTGAGGACCACTGAGCTCCAGGAGGTAGATGGACCCACACAACAGCAGAGCGCCCTCCGGCAGCGGGGCGCGGTCCCCTGCACCTGGACTCACTGCTCTCTGCAGGGGGGCCGGACACCAGCACTGACCCCGCAGCGGGGGCACCCTGCATGCTGCCCCAAAGCCTGCCTTTTCCTCCCTGCACGCACGGCGCTGATGCCGCCGCCGCCACCGTACCCCCCAGATGCCCAAGTGGCTGCCAGGCCCCACTGCACCCTGGACACCCGGAGTGTGTGCGTCCAGGAGGGTGCGGGGCTTCTGCGATCTCCAGTCTCGGGCCCCTCCCTGACTGACGGGGGTCTTTTCCGTGTCTGATCCCCCAGGCTGAAGGCTATCGAGCACGAGCTGGTCCAGGCCTCCACGAGGAAGTTTTCCCTGGAGACGCTATACAAGGAGCCCAGCGTGTCCAGCAGGCAGATGGTGGAGTGCTGCCGGAGGCTGCTGAAGCTGTCCCTGCCTTACCTGCACGGCATGCACCTGTGCGTCTCCCACTTCTACGCGGTGATGGAGGACGGGGACCTCTGCATCCCTTGGAATTGGAAGGATGGAGACGCCACCAAGTGACATGAGTGTGTGTGTGTGTGTGTGTGTGTGTGTGTGTGTGTGTGTGTGTGTGTGGTTTTTAAGGAAGCACTGTTAAGTTAAGCTTATTTAAACCCAACCATCTGACAGAGCAGTATTACCCTTCATATTACAAGAACCACATTTCTAATTGCTGCTGCAAAGGCCAACATGTCTAAAGACATGCATTTCTACCAGGACACCCATGTTCTGGAGGTGGTTTTCGCCTCTGGATGCGGGGAGACTTCTGCGCGCACCGACAAGCCAGGTTCAGAGGATGGCGGCCGGAGAGTGGGAGGGAGACGGGGAGATGAAGGGACCCACGAGGGTGAAGACCGAGCCTTTGTGTGTGGATGGTCCGGGGCCCGGCCTGGACAGGCACACGTGCTGAAGCAGACCTCACATTCACGCCAGCTCTGACGGCGTGGAGCCCATCTCCACGGATCACAAAGGGGTGCTCATGTTTATGCACCCACGCGCACACACACACACACACACTCACACACGTTCTCCCAGCCTGTTACGGTCAGTCAGTCACCCGAAACAGATGACAGACAAGCAGCACATGGTGCCTGAGGGGGTTTAAAAAAAGGAGGTGGGGGGGGACCGAGCCTGAATGAACATATGGGGGCGTCATTGTCATAAGCAGTCCAAGACGTATTTACCGAAATAGTTCCACCGACCCAAAACGGGGGGTTAAATTCAGGATCTCTCACACCAAGCATGATTTTGTAACTGCAGACTGTTGGTGTAAGCCTCCTGGGACCTCTGGCCTGGGGAAAACCCCCCAGAGTCCTTGATAAGCACGTACACGCACACACACTTCCCTCCGCTGCCGGCTCCCTATCTCCCTCTGCAGGTATTTCCCCTGAAGGGATCTTTACAGCCAGATGCCATGAAGCGCTAGCTGACTTCTCAAGAGAAGGGGAGCCCTGTTTAGGTAGAGCTTGACTGCTGAGAGAAATATTGAAAGAATTCCCCCCTCCCTCCCCAGGGTGCACCAGAAAGAGACATCACAATGGTTTGTTGGTGTGTGCTCTAAATCACATGCATCTAAAACCCTGGTTCTTTTAAGTGGTGTCCCAATATGTGTCAAAAAAAAAAGCCGTGTTGACTGAGAATTACTGCTGTCTGTGCATATTCTCCCCACCCCTAACCTGTGCCTAACAAATACACGTAAATTATTTTTCTAATGTAGCAAATGTTTGTGGTCTATATTTTCAAGAGCCAAATAATGAGGAGTTAAAAATAAAAACAAAACCTCCTTCAATGTTATCTAAGAAAATCTATTGCAAAGCTTAGGTTTGGATTGTGTCATTTCTAAAAATCAGCTGATAGGAAATCTCATCTGTTTTGAATGGGATTTTTGACCCAGAACAAAGGGTGACGTAATAAAGCTTCTATCAGAACAACTGAAGGCCTTTGTGGTGGTTTGTTGTTGTTGTTGTCGTCGTGGTTGTTATTTCATCGTTGTACAACTTCATAGGGAGTCACAAGACACATGCACACTGTATTTCCAGCGAAGTGGCCCCGCTCTCAGTGCGTCTACCTGTGGTGGTCTGGGCGCTGCTGTGATGGGGGAAGCTGCTCCCCCAGTGCCCCACCTGCCAGGGGCAGCCGTGGTGGGCAGGGCTTCCAGACCGAGACAGACCAGGGAGGACGCTTGTGCCCCTGGACAGTTAGCCAGGGAAACCCCGACTTCTCACGCCAACTCGACAGGGGCACATGGTGAGGTGGGAGCACGGGAGGCCCTCAGTGAGGCCCTGGAAGGACAGTGCAGCATCCGGCCACATCGTGTGCTGCCATGCACAGGTCAGAGGCGGCACTGACCCAGCTGTCCCCGTCCACCTGCTTGATGGCACGTCCTGGTTTTCCTGAGGAAGCTCTCCTAGCAAAAAGGGAGAGTGCCGCCCCACCACAGAAGACCGGTGCAGGAGCGCGTCCCTAAGACCTTTTCCACAGCATCAGCAAAAATGGTGAAGAAAGCTGATGGTGCCTGGCTATCGAAAGAAAGAACACCTGGGGTCCTTAAGGTTAGCAGATAAATAAGCAGCCAAAGCAACAAAGTCCACGTGGAGGAAGCACACCAGCCTATGTGATCATGAGGCGTCGACAGGATCCGATATCAGGCATCAAACAACAAGAAATCCTTTTATTGTAAATGAGGGGGAGTGCAGATTGGGGAACCAAAACCCATCTGTAGGAAACTGGACATTCCCTCACAGAAGGGTCTCAGACAGGAGTTGAACCAGTCAGAGTGCAGTGTAGCAAAGATGAAACATACAACTTTCCTCTTGTTCTGAAATGCTTCCTCTCCCAACCCCCCACTATCATGATCCCAATTGCGCCTTACAAATCTAGCTAGGCCAGAGGATGTACACGGGTACAGATAGGAACTGAAAATACAGGGAATCCAGGACAGATGATCCTTTCAGGAGCAGTGGTGAGAGTGGTGATACTTAGAGGAAGGGTGGGGTAGAAAGGGGAAACCAATTACAAGGCACTACATATAACCCTCTCCCTGGGGAAGGGTCAACAGAAAAGTGGATGATGGTAGACATCGGGCAGTGTAAGACATGGGAAAGATAATGATTTATAAATTATCCAGGGTCCATGAAAGCAGGGCAGAGGGGAACAATGAGCTGATCCTGGGGACTCACGTTGAAAAGCAAATGTTTTTGAGACATGACGTGGGCAACAAATACACAAATGTGCTTGACACGGGCTGAGCCCCGGTGGCGTAGTGGTTGTGCGCTGGACTGTGGCCCACTGGGATGGAGGTTCGATTCCAGCAGTGGGGCTGGGCCTCCTACTCCCACCACCGGAGAGCAGTGATGCCCCCCCAAAACAAAACAACAAATGTGCTTGACACAATGAGATGAATGTACAGATTGTGATGAGTTTCACGAGCCCCCAATAAAATGATTCTTTAAGATAAAAATATAAAACAAAACAAAAAATCCTTTTCCACACAGCCTCGGGTGACCCTTCTTCCCCTCATCACGGCCAGAATGCCCAGGAAGAGCCCCTCGACCACCACCTGCCCAGTGTGCCCATGCCTGGAGAAGCTGCCTGCAGGGGGAGCGAGGGTGGAGGGAGGGGAGGAGAGGGAGGTCATCCCCATAAAGTACCAGCCCTGCCAGGAACCAGAAGAGAGGGCTAGGGAGGATGCCAGAGAAAACCCTTCCTGGGACTCAAAGACAGGAGACTCGTTTTGTGCCACCATGACAATGCAACTGCTCACACAGCCATGTCAGTGCACCAAGTTTTGCACCAAGGGCAAAAAACCAGCACACCTCTCTTGCCCCACGCACCTGACCTCACTGACCTTGCTCTGTGCGACTTCTTTCTGTTTCCGCAAATGCAAGGACCGCGATTTGGCGACGTAAAAAGAGGTGAAGGAAAAAAACAAGGGAAGTGCTCTCAGCCACCCGCACAGATGAGTTTCGAAAAAATGATTGCAAGAAAGAAATCGAAGATTTGTCAGATGTAGTAAGTGTCATAGAGAACGCTTTGAAGGCGATAAGGTCGTTCTGTTAAAATACAATAAAATACATAGCTTTAAAAAAAATCCAGGGTTTTGGGGTTTTTTTGGCGGCGGGGTGGGGTGGGGTGGAGGGGGGGTACCCCGTCGTATGCCTAGGAATAGAATGGCTAGACCATAGGGCGCGTTCCAGTCTGGCCATAGCCCAGACTCGACCCCTACAGTTCTGATGCCAAGAATCAGCAGGTGGTGCCCATCCACACCTCAGCCCTCACTCAGCCCTCCTTCCCGCCTGTGGCAGCCACTGATCTGTGTCATTTCAGCACTGGCAGTGGAGGGGTGGAGTCCAGCCTGTCAATCTGGAGATAGCCAATGAAACCTCTGTGTGGATCTGGCTTTTTCCTGAGAATTCTGGGAAGTCTCACTCGACTGACAAGATGGCAGCCTAGACCCTGAGTCCTAGGAACCGGAGGAGCTGGAGAAGTCACACGGGCTTACCCTGAGGGAACCAGACCTCTGAAGCTGGAAAAGCCACAGAGAGACCCCTGCCAGCGCTGAGATGCTTCTACCGCCACTGGATACGGCTGATGGACCCTGAGCCTGGGAAACGAGGAGCCCTGGGGAGACCCTTGCCAGCACCAGGATGCTTCTACTGCTGCTGGATACCCAAGACAGCACCCACTGGCCTGTGATTGTCCTGGTGTCATTGCAGTGCTTCGTGAGTCGGAAGGAGACTTTATAGACTGGTATCAAACATATGGGCTAATATCGGACTTATGACCTTGGACTGGACTGGGTGGGATGTTTTCTTGATGTACAGTTGCTCTTGTATATAAAGCTCCTTTTTTTGTTTGTTCTTTGGGCATCACTGCCTTCTGGTGGTTGTGGGAGCTACCCAGCGCTGCTCCTTGAAGCCGCCGCTGGATTTGAACCGCCAAGCCTGTGGGCCGCAGTCCCACACTCAACCACTTACACCACAGGGGCTCAGCCCATAAAGCTCCTTCTTAGACACATAAGAGTTTTTATGGATTTGTTTCTCTAACACAGCTGGGGTGCGGCCTGGGAGCCCACAGAGACTCCTTGTCCTCATTCCAGGATCCTCATTCTTCTTCCTGGTCCCACCAGGTACCTGAAGCCCAGCGGTGCCAGCAAAGCCCCACCCAGACCCTCCACAAGGCCGATGTCTGTTGTGCTTCTCGTGTGGGCAGGAGATAACCAGGCCAGGTCCCAAGCCCCCCATGTTTCCCCTGGACAAAGGAGCAGGGTGGCAGTCTGGCCTCCCTTGGCCCTACCGTCAGGCCGTCATGTAAACCTGGTCCTAATGGGGACCACAGTGAAGTGAACGAGTCTCTCCCCTCAGAACCATGCTTTGAGGTAGAATGAGACTAACTGCCCCCTGAAGCCTAAGCCTGCCCCAGACCCCTTCCTCTCTCCCCTATCCAACTTCTGGCATCCAGGCTGGGACGCAGGGGGTGGCTTTGGTCTCTGCAGGGTTCTGATTTCTATTCTCCACCCTCCAGACTCAACCCTCAAGATGCCCCTGCCACCCGTTCCTGGCCAGCTGGCTTTCCAGATTAGAGACCCTGAGATGAGGATTAGATGATTGAAGCCATACAGCTCAAGGGCCACAGGCTGGGACCACAGGGAGCGCTGGACGTTCCTGCTGACCAAGACCAGCGCCTCAGGAAGGACTTGCAGCTGCAGGGCACCAAGACCGGTGCCTTCCCTGGGGTCAGAGGAGTCCCCCGGGGCGTGTTGGTATGGCCAGTGTCCATGCCCACCTTCCTTAGGCCTCAGTAGGCAGCGCCAAACTCTGCTCTGTGTGGGCCTTCAACCCCTCTCTGCTCAGGCACCTGAAGGTCTGGCTCCATCCCAGGTGGCCCAGGGCTGGAGAAGCCACTCCTCCCTGCCCCCACCCCAAGAGGGGTCCCCGGGGTCCTGCCTGACATCCCAGCACAACTGCTGTTGCCTTCCACAAGCCCAGTGAGAGCCACGAGCCCCCCAAGAACCGGAGCAAACCATGATCAAGACAGCGTGGGCGTCAACGCAAGGTACAGAAAGCATGAGTGACAAAATGTAACGTTTATATCGCAAGTGAAAACCTTTGGCCTGTCCCTGGGGGAACCCTGCAGAGGGCCCGTGTGCTCTGGGAGGGGCAGGGGGTGCTGGCACACTGGTCCTGGGGGTGACCCCTGCGGATAGTCTCCAGGTTCAAAAGGAGAACCTGTTATTCCCCGTCAAGACGCTTTTCAGCTTGCCGCTGAAGGCCCAGGGGGCAGGCGGGCTGGGGGCACAGCCCGGGCCTGGAGGCGCAGAGCCGGCTGCCATGGGGCCCAGGATGAGCGGGGACCCTCCGACGGGGGGAGGTCTCTGGGCTCCAGTGTTGACCAGGCCTGGGGCCAGCGGAGGTGCGGACGGCAGGGAGTCCCTGGGGCCGGTGTCTCTGGGTGGAGCCCAGAGAGGGGGCTGAGGTCCGGGCCTCAGTGGAGGGGTGCTGAACGGGGTCCGGCCGCTTCGAGGTGCCCCCTGCGCGCTCCCACTCCGAGGGCTAGGCGCGTGTGGAGACTCCCCGGCACATGCTGGCGAAGCAGCGGGGGCCTCGGTCTTCCCTGGGGGGTAGGTGACTTCTCCAGTGATCTCGTTCACCCAGCAAAAGGAATCCAGAAGGCGCTTCCCCGGGCCGGGCGGACCTCTAGACATCCTGAAAGGAAGACACGGAGAGTGCACGGATGCCCCGTTGGGCTGCCCGCCCCTCCACCCCGGGTTTCTGTCTGTGGAAATCTGTACGGCACGGACACATCGCCTCCCCCCCCACCCCCTCCACAGCCTCCCACCCTCAGGAGCCCGGCCATCAGGAGGGTCTGACGGATCCCGGTGCCTTCTTTTTAAAACGTGATCTTCTTAGAACCTGCTTTCATCCGGACCAGGGGCACAAATGCACAAATGCACACAGGAGGGCGGTTTGAGATGTAAGTATGTGTGTGTGTGTGTGTGTGTGTGTGTGTGTGTGGCGATTATTCCACAGAACTTTACCATGTGCCATGCTCCCCAATGAGTTCTGTGCCATTTAGGCCCATGCAATTCTATTCCTATGCCTTAAGAAAACACTGGGTGGGGAGGGGGAGAGTAATGGGGTGGAGAGGAGGGGTGGACACAGAGGGTGAATGCAGGAAGGATGAAGGGCACCAGAATGGATGGTGATCAAGTCTATAAAACTCTTTTTCAAAGGGACTCAAGGGAAGTCTAGTTTTATATCAAGAAAACTACTTTAGGGGTGAGCCCCGGTGGCGTAGTGATTGTGTGCGGGCCTGCGGCCCACTGGGATGGAGGTTCAATTCCAGCTCCACGGAGCACAGGCTGGGCCTCCTACTCACACCACCTGAGGGCAGTGATGCCACCCCCCCAAAAGAAAAAAAAAAAAAGAAAACTACTTTAAGGGGAAACAAACACACGGGGAATCCAGAACAGATGATCCCTCAGGACCAGTACTGAGAGTGGAGGGAGGGTGGGGTAGGAAGGGGGAACCAATTACAAGGATCTACACCTAACCCCCTCCCTGGAGGACAGACAACAGAAACGTGGGTGAAGGGAGACATTGGGTAGTGTGAGACATGACTAAATAACAGTAATTTATTAATTATTTAGGGTTCATAAGGGAGTTGTGTGGGGAGGGAGGGGGGAAATGAGGAACTGATATCGAGCCCTCATTAGAAGGATGATGGTAACACCTGGACACAATGGATGGATGGATTGTGATAAGAACTGAATGAGCCCCCGATAGCGTGAGAAAGAACAAGCAAAGAAATCCAGAAGTGGCTATTGACTACGTGGGCGAGGAGGGAGAGCTGGTGTTTTTGGGACACCAGATTGATGTCATTTGGGATAGAATATCAATAACGGCTGCACAACAGAGTGTAATCAGTGGTACTGAAATGCACATGTAGAAAGTATCGAGTTGCAGAATGTTGACTTTAATGTGTCGATTTTAACCACACAGTTGAAACAAAGTATCCAAGGGCGCAAGTAGAAAGCAAAGGTTTGGAGAGTGATGATAGCAACAAATGTACACCTGTGCTTGACACAATGGATGGCTGGCTGGCTGGCTGGCTGGTGATAAGTGCTGTTCGAGCCCCAATAAAATATTTTTAAAAGAAAAGAAAAAGAATGAAGAACTGAAAGCATCTCTTATTTGGGAGACGGGCTCAAACATAACACTTTTGTAATATATAAAGTATGTGCAAAATGTTTTACACATAAAGGAACAACTTTCAAAAAAACAAAGGACACTAATGAATGAGTACAGCAAAGTGGAAAATGTGCTGAAATTGTGCGACTCTTCTCGATACTGGTGAACAACAGAGTTGTGTGGTCTCTGCAAGAAATGCCAATAAAGCGGTACTAACTGAATAAAAATGGAACAATGATCTTTTTTTAAAAAAAGAAAGAAAATGCTGGTTGCCACACCCTGCATAAATGTTGCCAAGAGCAACAATGACTCATGAGCTGTGGCGTGTACAACTGTGTCTTCGATCAGTGGGCAAGTGGAAAATGATGCGCCTTACACACACACACACACACACACACACACACACACACACAAAACTGTACTCTTCCACAACTTATAAGCCTCTATGACCATGTGTGCTCATCAGAATTGCCCCCTCAACATGGCCTTGGTGATTCAGATGATGGACGTCAAACCACCATGGAGATGTGCGTGGCAGGTCTGACGGCCGAAGGCAATCGCTTGGACCCCTTGCAAGCAGAGACCTCTCCCTGCCTGGGGACCCTGAGATTTGACAGCCTAAGAGGACTTGCCCGACCCCTGCAGGCTTGACAGAGGAAACTGGGAGGAGGAAATGAATTCTCTCCACAAACGGAAGGAGCTAGAACGTGGAGTCTCTCTTGGAGTCTGGAGAACGCCGATGGCCAGAGACTAGACTCCACAGGGCGCCAGGCCACGCCTTCTGGCCCACAGGACTGTGTGCCAGGTGCTGCGTGGGTGAGTATCGTTCTAATACGTCTGCGGTGATTTGGGACGGCAGAAACAGGGCAGGGATTCACCTGTGGACTCCTGCCCTGGACCAATGTAACGGAGGGGCCCCAGGCCCCAGCTCCCTAAGCTTCAGGGAAAGCCTACCCTCTTCGTAGCAAGCTTGGGGGACACCGAGGACTAGCAAATTTGGGGGGACATGTGAGATTCTTACTCTATGTGAGTTAAGCTCCCTCGTGGCTTCACCTTCATTAAAAGGGACACGGAGACAGGGCTGAGCCCCGGTAGCGTAGTGGTTGTGCGCAGGACTGCGGCCCACTAGGACGGAGGTTCAATTCCAGCAGTGGGGCTGGGCCTCCTACTCCCACCACCAGAGAGCAGTGATGGCCAAAAAAAAAAAAAAAAAAGGACACGGAGACAGAAGGGTCTCTGGGACACTGACTGGAGAACTGCCCCCAGTAAGTCAGCCAAGCCTCCCCCAGACAGTCTCCCCTTAACACCACAGCTTCTGTGAAGCTTTGGCCAGGCCTGGGTCAAAGAGCCGCCCTCTGGCTTCATGATAAATGAAGTGGGCATCTCTGGGGGTTTCCAGAAGTGGCTGGAAACAGGGCGGGGGCCAAGAGCGGGGGCTGGGGCTGCAGAGTCGAGCACGTAGTCGTGGCTGGCAGAAGGCATGAAGATGTGGACGCTCACCTGTTGGAAGGTCCTGATGGGGACGAGGCTGTGGGGGCCGGGGGGCGGGGTAGTCAGAGAGGAAGGAGGGTCCTGAGAAGGCTGGGGTCTCCTAGCAACTGCTCTTTATTGTGTCAACCCTTTCCCAACCTATCCCAGCTCAGGCTCTGCCCTGCGACGACGTCCCGCTTCCTCACAGCTGGTGCCACTGGTGCCAGGCCTCTCTGGCCAGCCCTTCCCCCACCCTCTGCCTCCATACCCAATTGGGCAGCGGTCCTCAATCTTCCTCATGCCGTGACCCTTTCATATCATCCCTCGTGGTGGTGACACATCCCCCCAGCCCCCAACCATAAGATTATTTTCATTTCATCACTATGATTTCACTACTGTGATGAATCGGGCGAGCGCTGTGAAAGGGTCATTTGACCCCCAAAGGGGTTGCGACCCACAGGTTGAGAACCACAGTCCTAGAGGGTACTCTCAACCTAGAGCTGTCCTTGACCTACAGCTGTCCTTGACCCCTCCTGCCCCTCCTGACTGGGGCCAGTTCCCTCACAGGGTTTCATGGGCTGCATTTGCTTTTCAAGAACAGTGTGGGTTGGGAGTCTCCTCCAATTGGATTAGTTCACTGTCCACAGGGGCATCTTAGATTAAGACTTACTCGGGAGGAAAAGGCTCAAGAGACAGGTTTTCTGGAAGGAAACACAGAGAGTCAGCAGTCACCCAGGCAGGGTAGCACTGCCTCCCTGTGCTTCTGAGACGGGAACTCTTTCCAGGCGCAGCATGGTGGGCTCCGGGTGCCGACCTCGGAGTTCGCAGCCCTACTGTGCGTCACACCCTGAAGCCCTACTGTGCGCCACCGCAGCTCCTCCTGACTCATCAAACTTAACCAAACTCACTGTCCTGGAGTCGATGGAGATTGGCAGTGACCCTTCAGGACAGAGGAAAAAAGAATGTTCAGTAAAAAAAAATAAATAAAAGGAGAAGAAAGTTAGACGCTGATAAGGAAGATTGAAGGAAACAGATGCACTTGAACTATTGGTAAAGGGTATTGAAACTATCAGGGACAGGAGTACAGATAAGAACCAGAAACATGGGGAATCCAGGACAGGTGATGCCTTCAGGACCAGTGATGAGAGTGGCATTACCGGGAGGGTGGAGGGAAGGTGGGGTAGAAAGGGGGGGAAACTGACTATAGGAATCTACATATGACTTCCTTTCTGGGGGATGAACAACAGAAAATGGGGTGACCCTTTATAGTGATCAGACTTTAACATTGGTAGATCGGGACACCATTGACTGGCGAGGGGGGGTGAGGGGGGAGAGGGGGTATATTCCCTTCCTGTTCTGCTTCTGTACCCTAGCTTGTCGTGTATTCTTTCCAAATACTGGGACTTTTTTTTGGGGGGGGGCACCACTGCCCTCTGGTGGTGGGAGTAGGAGGCCCAACCTTTACTCCTACGGAGCTGGAATTGAACCTCCATCCCAGTGGGCTGCAGTCCCGCGCACAACCACCACACCACCGGGGCTCAGCCCCCAACTTTTGTTTTGTTTTATTTTTTGTTTTGGGGGGCATCACTACCCTGTGGTGGTGGGAGTAGGAGGCCCAGCCTTGCTGCTGGATTTGAACCTCCAACCCAGTGGGGCCGTAGTCCCGCGCACAACCACTACGCCACCGGGGCTCAGCCCCCCCCCCCAAAAAAACCGGGACTTTTTTAAACCACCGTGGGACGTGGGGAAAATTGTTTAAAATCGGGACTGTCCCGCCAAAAGCGGGTCATCTGGTCACTAAAGAGACATCGGACAGTGTGCAATATGACAAAATAATAATTCATAGATTATCAAGGGTTCATGAGGGAGGGTTGGAGGGAGGGTGAGAAGGGAGGAGAAAAATGAGAAGCTGATACCAAGGGCTCAGATAGAAAGCACATGTATTGAGAATGATGGCAACAAATGTGCACATTTGTTGACACCATGATGGATGGATGGATGGATGGATGGATGGATGGATGGATGGATGGATGGGTGGATGGATGGATGGATGGATGGATGGATGGATGGATGGGTGGATGGATGGATGGATGGGTGGATGGGTGGATGGGTGGATGGATGGATGGGTGGATGGATGGATGGATGGATGGATGGATTGTGAAATGAGTTGTACAAGCCTCCATAAAAATTTTTTGTTTTGGGCATCACTGCCTCTGGTGGTCGTGGGCGCTACCCAGTGCTGCTCCTGAGAGCCACCACTGGATTTGAACCGCCAAGCCCATGGGTTGCAGTCCTACACTCAACCACTTATGCCACAAGGGCTCAGCCCTCATAAAAAATTATTTAAAGAGAAAATGCCACGGACTGCCAAAAGAACAAGCCGATCGTCTTAGAGAAGTACCGCCAGAAGGCTGGTTCCAGGCCGGGAGGGCAAGAGTGATCTCACAGCCTTTGACCACGTTCTCAGGAGAGACCAGGCCCAGGAGCTGGACCCCAGGCTGGAGAAGGCGGAGGGGCGGGGGGAAAAAGAGGAAAGCCCTCCGAGATGGACGAAGGTCAAGAGAAGAACAGTCGTGAGGCCAGTGCAGGACAAGGCAATCATCGCCCTGCTGTGCACGGGACCCTGGCAAGGAGAAAAGCCAGGTGACATGCGGAAACCTCTCCTGCCCTCAGCACCTGGAGCCATCTCCGGGCTTAGCTCCGGACCTTGCCGTAGCCCGTGCTCAGCGTTCCCACAGTGCGCTGTCTTGGTGGTGTACGGACAGACTCTTCAGTTAACAAACGGCGTCCTCTGGCGAATCACTCCCTGGCCTGAAGGTCAACCTGGGATTCAGCCTGTTGGAGAGACTTGAAATGCCAAGATGGAAGAACTCCCTTGACAATGTTGCCCGTCTCAAAGTGACCTCAAAGACCAACGTGCAGCAGGGCCGGCTCGCGTGTCCCGGAGGGAGGCGCTGCCGGGCTGGCTTCAAACATTTTTACCGATGGATGCCATTGTCAGGGACCCGGATTCTGTCAAATGATATGTAAAGGCTCACTCACTGGCTTCTCCTAGGCGTCCTCATCTACTTCTGCAGAAAGACACAAGCTAGTCCCTAGGCCACCGGATGCCTCCTTCTACCTCTCCCTCCGGAACGTGATTGATCCACAAAGCCACGCACTGAGCACACGTGTGAAAAACAAAGGCTACAGGGAAGTGGGGGAGAGGAGAGGAGGCAGGGGAATCAACCATGAGGACACACACATGGCCTCACAGACCCCAGGCCCCCTTCAGGGGGACGAACAACAGAAACTTTGGGGGGAGGGGGGAGGTAGCGGTCAGGCTAAGATATGAAAATAATAATAATTTAATATTTATCAAGGAGTCACAAAGGTGGGGTGGGAGATGGAGGGGGAAAAAAAGCTGATACCAAGGGTTCAATAACGGGCAGTGATACAAAAAAAAAAAAAATGAAGGTCTAGAAAATAAAAATGGCAACATTACTAATATATTTAATACAACATATGTATGGATTGTGATAAGAGCTGTAAGAGGCCCCAATATAATGATCTTTATATTAAAAACAAAAAGTGAACCGCTATGTTTTTGTGGACACTAGCAATTATGTTTTATATTTCTTTTAAAATAATTTTCTTATCACCGTCCATACATATATCCATGTGTCAAGTGCATTTATACATATGTTGCCGTCATTCTCAATGCATTTTCTTTCTACTTGAGCCCCTGCAAGTGGATACTGTGCGAAAATCGTACTTTTGCTTCTTGCTGGATCCATATTGTCGGATGAACACAGACTTTTCCACAACTCTATCTCCAAAGGGTTAACCAAATATTTGAAGCTGTTTGCCAGCACTTGGTGGGAGGTCAGAAACTTAGAGCTAAAGGTTCAGGCCATCCAGACAGATGCCTTTGTCTCTCCCACAAAGGATAGGGAGGACTCCCTGCTGTGAGGACAATGGGTCACTTCCCCTGAAAGCTTTGGCTAAATCAAGTCTCCTGGCCCAGGACAATGAAGATTAGGCCGGCCACCATCATGAATCTGGGGTCCCCCTCTCTCCCATGGGGACACCAATACCTCTCTTTCCTATCCCATATAGACCCCTAGATTAAGGTGACCAGACGTCCCACTTTTTAACAATTTAACAAACTCTCACGGCATTTTACAATTAAAATAAATATATCACAATACTATTTTTGCGTTCTATGAAGATTTTTGTTGTTCCATATAGACCAAATTTTAATCAAATCAAAATTAATCAATTTAATCAAATTAATTAATTTTAATCAATCACCCATCCAACCCCCAGGCAATGGTAGCCTGCTTAAAATCTGGTCACTTGGGCTGAGCCCCGGTGGCGTAGTGGTTGTGCGCGGGACTGCGGCCCACTGGGACGGAGGTTCAATTCCAGCAGTGGGGCTGGGCCTCCTGCTCCCACCATCGAAGAGCAGTGATGCCCCCCCCCCCCAAAAAAAAAATCTGGTCACTTTACCCTAGATCTTCCCCTTCATTGCTGTATAACCTGTATGGCTACCTTTTCCCGCAACTTATATTTTTACCTGTAATTAGGGGATTGCACATCCCCCAAAAGATGTATACAATTTGTAAAATATTAAGGTTCATGGGAAGAGGGAGTAGGAAGGGAAGAGAAATATGGAAAGCTGGAACTGGGGGCCTAAGTGGAGGATAGTTTGAGAGTGATGATGGCAACAAGTGTGCAAATGTGGCCGGCATACAATTGGTGTATGTATGGATCGTGAGGGGAGGTGTATGAGTCCCCAATGAAATGATTCATTAAAAAAGGGGGGAGGGGAAAGAGGAGCTTATACCAAGGGCTCAAGTAGAAAAATATTTGGAGGTGAATATGGCAACATGTGTACAAATATGCTTGATACAAATGATGTATTGAATGCTATGAGAGCTGTAAGAGCCCCCAATAAATCATTAAAAAAAAAAATTGGTTAGCTAAAGTAGAAAACCACAAAAAACAAAAAACCTCATGAGCATGAGGACTATTTACTCAAGCAGGTTAATTTGTGTTTAAGGTAGTGGTGTTTTTCTTAAAACTGAGAATGTTTTAATTATCTTAAGTAAAATGATGCCAGCACCACTTTGTTCTTTTTGATGCAATAGTTGATGGAGAAAAGACTGTGACATCTACTATTAGACACACACACACACACACACACACACACACACACAAGCAGTTGCCATTCCCAATTCGACTTCACTTCCAGGAACTACATATTCTAATGAATCAGTTGCCCTCTGCTCAGTAAGAGGCTGACTGGTCTGCTGGTGGCACAAAGTCTTCCTATCCGCTCCAGAAACCTGCACCGTCCCTGAAGATGTTGATACCATCAGAGAGGCAGAAGTCTGCATCTTTTTTTTTGTTTGTTTTTGTTTTTGTTTTTGAAGTCTGCATCTTAAGTAGGTCTGTTTCTTCATTATTTAAATAGCATGTGGCTGTTGTTATACTAAGTTGTTTGTGACCTTCAGACATCACAATGAAAAGCCATTTCCAAAATGCACTTTTCAGAATTTTGTTTTGTTTTGTTTTGGGGCATCACTGTCCTCTGGTGGTAGGAGTAGGAGGCCCAGTCTTGCTCCTGGAGAGCTGCTGCTGGATTTGAACCTCCAACCCAGTGGGCCGTAGTCCCACACACAACCACTACGCCACTGGGACTCAGCCAGAACTTTCATTTTTTTTTTTTTAATTTTAGGCATCACTGCCCTCAGGTGGTGGGAGTAGGAGACTCAGCCTTTGCTCCTGGGAGCTGGAATTGAACCTCCAACCCAGTGGGCCGCAGTCCCGCGCACAACCACTACGCCACCGGGGCTCAGCCCCAGAACTTTCGTTTTTAATGGCAATTTTGAATTTCTAAAGTTAGTAGCTCGGGGAGGATGGGATTCAAGAGAAGCTGACACCAAAGAGATCAGGAAGAAAGAAAATGTTTTGAAAACTGATTGTGGCTGCAACTGCACAACACTGCTTGATGAGATTGAACTGCGGGATGCTGTGATACCGGTCAGAGCTCCCAATGAAAAGATTTTTAAAACAATACATACATACTTACACAAAGTGAGTAGCTGCAGAAATCTGGTTAGGTGCACCAAGTTACCTTAACATTTGGAAACACCGATTGCAACTGTGACACTTTTAAAAGGTCATGTGCAAAGGAAACTTCCCCAATGGGTATGGTCTCATGTGGAGAATGTTTTTACAGAACATTATTTTGTTTCCCAATGCTATACATCATAAGCTACAATTTGGAGTACTTCATAGACAATGAAGTTACATATAAATGAAAATCTAATTTTGAAACAGTTTATACAAATTAGGTCCTTTTCATGCTATCTCCCAGGCAAGGAGAAGGGAGTCATCACTGTTGAATGGAAAAAGACAAATCCAATTTCTATCTTTTTTTGTTTTGTTTTGTTTTTTGTTTTTTGGGCATCACTGCTCTCTGGTGGTGGGAGTAGGAGGCCCAGCCCCACTGCTGGAATTGAACCTCCGTCCCAGTGGGCCGCAGTCCTGCGCACAACCACGACACCACCGGGGCTCAGCCCAAATTTCTATCTTTTTTTTGCAGGTTTTTTTTTTTATGATATCATTTTATCCTTTACCCTTTATCCTTTATCGTTTACCCTTATCACGATCCATACATCTATCCATAGTATGCAGACCACATTTGCACATTTGTTGCCTTCATCATTCTCGAATGAAAATTCTAAATGGAAAAGCCACAGCTAAGAAATAAAATATCAAGTTACAGAGTGTATTATATATTTCCTTTTTTTTTTTTGTGGGCATCACTGCACCTCTGGTGGTGTGGGCACGACCCAGTGCTGCTCTTGAGAGCCGCTGCTGGATTTGAACCACCAAGCCCGCGGGCTGCAGTTCCGCACTCAACCACTTATGCCACCGGGGCTCAGCCTTATATATTTACTTTATATTAAGGAGGATTTATTTTATTATGTGTACATTTCACCGGGGTTTAGGCTTACCCCCTTTTAAAAACAAGCTATCGACACTAATATGAAGATGATGGCTGGGCTAGTTAGACTCACTGCCGCCATTTAATTTTTATGCAACCTTTGAAGGGATCCATGAGGAAATGATGTCCAGAGAACTTTCCAATGGTGAGAAATACTATAACAGGCAACATACCTTCCCATGACCTAAAAAAAACAAACAACCCAATGGATCTTCTTCCCTATTCCTTCTCTGCTTTAATTCCCTTTTCCAGGTATAAAAAAGCAGAGTTCAGAATATGTACTAGCAAAATATTACACTGAAAAGAGGAAATTGGGGCTGAGTCCCGGTGGCGTAGTGGTTGGGTGCAGGACTGAGACGTACTGGTTGGTGGTTCAAATCCAGCAGCAGCTCTCCAGGAGCAAGGCTGGGCCTCCCACTCCCACCAGAGGGCAGTGATTAGCCCCCCTCTTCCCCCCCCCCCACGAAAAAGAGAAAAGAGGAATTTAAAAATAAGAAACTCGTGGGACTTTAAGGAGACGTTTCACCTGACTTTGAGTGCGACCAAGGGCCACGTATGACAGTCCCGCAGAAGCCAGTCACAGGCAGGGTCCAAAGTTGGGAGCCAAAGAGGTCCAGAAGTCAAAGGGGTCTTTTCCTGCTCCTGCCACCACTCAGGAAACGGGAAACGGAGGTCACAAAGAAGGGGAGGCGTGGCTGGAGATGTGGTTTTTCTTTTTTAGGCATGCATACCACCAGGTAAACAAAGGATTCTGATTTAAGTCAGACCCTCCAGTAAAGGGGAGAGGGGCTTGTCAGATGCACCCACCTTAATCTCGTGACCAAGAACGATTCCAAAACAGGATCATCCCCTAGAACACGTTGCAAAGTGGTCTCTGGCAGATGGAATCCGGTGAGAACCGCTGCAGCCCATCGACCCTATCTCAGAGGCCTCCCTTCAGCCGCGTTGGTTCAGGTTCATGTACAACCTCCTGAGACAGTTCCATAGGGATTCTTTTTGTTTCGGTATGCTGAAAACACACACACACACACACACACACACACCCCTCCAGTCCCAAACCCACTATTGAGTCCATTCTTATTCAGACAATTCTGATTCACCACCTTATGCGCTCTAAGGATGGAATAGGCTTGCCTGCTGTGGGTTTCTGAGACTCTTTTGCTTTGTTTGTTTTTGGTGGGGGGCATCACTGTCCCTGGTGGTCATGGGCGCTACCCAGAGCTGCTCCTGAGAGCCGCCGCTGGATTTGAACTGCCAAGCCCGCGGGCCGCAGTCCCGCACTCAAGCACTTACACCACTGGGGCTCAGCCCTTTCTGAGACTCTTTACTGAAGCAGAAAGCTGCCTCAGCTTTCTCCCAGAGTGGCTGGCTAGATTTGAACTGCTGACCTTCCCGTTAGCATCCCAATCCATCAACCACAGTGCTACCAGAGCTCCCGTTCTGGTTTCTCGCAACTCTACATAGTGTTCCGGAGGAGATAATTCAGGTTCAGGAACCCTGTGAGGCAGTTTTTCAATCGGCATAGTCTCTACCATGCCCCAGGGAGGTCTTTTGGAGATGCTCAGGTTAAAAGCGCTTTAGATGTTCCACTAAGTGTCCAGAGGTATCCTGTTCTATCAGCGAGCATCCTGCTCAAAGGTGCTCGGCTCTTTCTCACTCTGTGGGCCAGGAAGCCCACTGAGATCTGCTCTCCCAGCTGTTACTCTGTCTTTGGTGATGCTTCTGGGCTCAGTCATGGTCTCATTATACAGCCCCATCTCCTGGATCTATAAGGATCCCAGCGCAGGGGCCCTGAATCCTAAGGACATATTACACTTCCGTCTCTTCTCAGTGGTCCCCAGGTGCCCTCTCTGCTCACTCTCTTCTCCTTTCATCTCTGTTAAGATAAAAGGTGTGATTCAGGCTGAGCCTCGGTGGCGTAGTGGTTGTGCGCGGGACTACGGCCCACTGGGATGGAGGTTCAATTCCGGCTCCCAGGAGCAAAGGCTGGGCCTCCTACTCCCACCACCAGAGGGCAGTGATGCCTAAAAAAAAAAAAAGTGTGATTCAAGCAAGGGTACATCTTTATGGAGGCAGGGAAGGGTGGTGACTTGAGTTATACTTTCATGTCAGGCGGTGACTCGATATATGTACTGTTGATTCTTAAGTACCATCCAGTGAGTTCCTACCCATGACCACCTTATGCACGGCACAATGAAACACTAACAAGGGAATTTTCACTTTTGGAAAAGAAACCAAACACACTCCACACCCCATGTACTGCCTCATTCTTGGAACGTACCCATTCCACGAAATCCCTTCCTTTTTTACCAACTGCCATGTCTGTACGAGAAATCCCCGAGAGTCCGCTTCTGTGACTTCGCTCGTGCAGGGCCAGATCTTCTGAGACTAGCTCCTCAGGGGGACGGCTAGTAAATATTCTACCCTCCTTCAAGTCCTCCAAATGTGTCGCTTGGCCATTCCCTAGTCACGATTTTGCTGTTACATTTTGGTGCATTGGCCGGGAATCTCCATCATGCTGGCCCCTTGAGTCACCGGTTTGGCGAGGTAAGTGGGGTGGCAGCCAGAAACCTGAACTCGAGGGGGAGAAAGGATACCGCTGCCACATAAGTAGATTCCCCATCCCACCTCTGAGCCTGCTGGCAGCTACCATCAACACACACACACACACTCAATGGAGACCTTAATGAGGTCTGGGTTCCACCAGACAAGGTAAGACCCCGGAGTTTTGTACCACCTCGGTCAGGTCTGTCCAGTGGGGACAGAAGGAGGGACTGATCACTCCTCGACCAGGATTACTACAGGCTGCAGGAAGAGACTGCCCATTGAGGGGAGGAACAGTTTAAACTCTTAGTGCCTGATAAATCAATAGATGGTGTGTGTGTGTGTGTGTGTGTGTGTGTGTGTAACCAACGGCTGCTTGTGTCTGTCTGTGAGGAGATTCCCAAGCCAAGGAGTCTGATGAAACCTTAACCTGCAACACCACAGCCACATCTGACGCTCATCTCTCCTGGGATTGATGCCGGTGCTCCTTAGCCAGGATAGACCTAAAGCTCTCGAGAGAGGCACGGGTCAGGCAGACGTCTGTGTGGCCTCAATCAGGGGCACCCCCTTTCCTGGGTCATTGCCAGTTGCAGCCTGCCACGTTAGACCCTACCGCTGCATCTGCTTCCAGTCTGGTTGTAGGTCATCTCCCCTTCAGCGTCCAGCCATCTCCCTTAAGCCACTGCACAATTGCCGTTGTGAGAAACCCAACCGCCCTTGACTGTGCCACCTGACAGGACGATGGTATCTGACGGCCCATGTTTTATTACCTGCTTTTTAGCGCCTCTGATCTCTTCCACTGGAAAAACAGCACCCACACCCTGCAGGGAAACCCTAGGCTGTGGTTGAATTTCTTGATCCGATGATCCAGACCCACTGGGCAAAGTGCTGTGAGCTTCCCATCCCCATTTTTAATACATAAGGAGGAAGACCTACCACCTCAGAGGCACCTACAGACACCTGTCCCCTGGAGTCCCACAATCCCACACAGTGGGCAGCCCGAGCGTTTCTGGGCACCCACCCAACTGGGACTTTCAAACCCTGGAGGGGCAGGTGTCCTGACCCAGTGTCGGGGGGGTCCTTTCTGCAAGACAAAATCCCATGAAGATGTCTAAGCCAGCCCTGGTATTGTGGAAGCCGATGAAAGCTGGGGAGATGCCTGTGAGGCACACTGCATCAGCACCCCGGCAGCCCGCTCTCCTGGGGCGACTGGAGAAAATCCCACACAAGCCTTATGTCAGTCTGTGGCCTGGGGAGACACTAGGTAGTCCACAAGTTCCTCTACATTCCTAGACCCCTCCGGGGACCCTCACCTTTGTACCAGAGGGTCCAACCCAAAGCACCAGGTCATGGCCCTTACAGTCCCCCAGGGAAGAGTGGAGACGCCACTCAAGCCACCCTGCTAGCCCCGAGGACTCACAATGGCTCCTCACTGTCCTTCCCAACAAGTCTGGGCCAGCACTCACCCGGAACTTGCAGCCAGCCAAGCACCCATTGAGTTAATTAAAAGCCAGGAGCCCAACCTGTCAGGGGAAGAGCATGCTTTATCTCCAGAGAAGCCCATATGGGGATTATTCAAGAGCACACTGCTAGACACACATCCTCCTGGAATACTCCCCTCCTCCTGTGAGGAAGCTGGTGGGCACTGCCCATGCAAGATACTGCAGTCACCCTGCACCCCTTGGTCCCAAACCCAAACACACTGTCCAGCTCCTTCCACCCTAGGTTGCCTGGCTGACCTGTCTGGACCTGAAAGACGCCGCCTTCTACCTAAGACTCGTGGCGGTCAGCTTACCCCAGGGGTACAAAGTTCCCTCACCCTGTTCGGAAAAGCTTTAACATCAGACTTGGCCGGTTACCCCTGAGACCGGCTCCACCGCTCACTCCTCCAGTATGTGGGTGACTTACTTGCTCCTTGAGCGTGAGACCAGGAGAGCCCTGCTGGACGGGACACTCGCACCCTTACAGCTCGTGGACAAGGTACAGAAAAAGGCGCACGCCTGCCAGCAAGGTGTTCCATACCTGGGGGCTTACCTTGCAGAGGGGGGCCGCTCACCGGGACCCCATCCCTCCCGCCCTCCACCAGGAAGCAGTCATCGGAGTTTCTGGGTACGGCAGGATTTCTGCCACATTTGGATTCGGGGCTTCGTACAAACCGCACAGCCTCCGTGGGCTGCATCCACGGGGCCAGGCATTTCCCCTTTCAAGTGGGTGCAGGCTGCAGATCCAGCCTTCCCTGGCATAAAATGGGCTCTCCCCGAGGACCCTGCCCTAGGTGGGCCAGGTCTTTAGGTAGACTCCGCTGACAGGGCCATAGCTGCAGGGTAGGTTTGGGGACTAGCTGGTAATAGTCTGTCCTAGATCTGCCAGGCAGCGAAGGCCTGAGAGGTGACCCGACATTTCTTCCAGGAAATCACCCTGCAGTATGGGACGCCTCTGCCTGGAGGACAGGACAATGGACTGTCTTTATTTATGGGTGGGGGAGGGGAGCATCACTACCCTCTGGTGGGAGTGGGAGGCCCACCCTTGCTCCTGGAGAGCTGCTGCTGGATTTGAACCGCCAAGCCAGTAGGCCGCAGTGCTGCACTCAACCACTACGCCATGGGGGCTCAGTCCCTGGACTGTCTATTGTAGCCCGGGCGGTCCAGCAGTTCCCCACCCTCGTGGGGACAAAGCGGAACTTATACGCAGCCCAGAGCCCTCAGAGCTCAGAGAAAGCAGAGCTTGTGAACCGGAGTCTGAAGGCAACAAGGGGAAAGTTCTGTCAGGAAACGGGGCTCAAAGGGCCCAACGTCCTGCCCTTCGCCCTTGTCCAGGCTCAGTGCTCTCTGGGGTTCAGCAGACATGCCCCTTTTCGAGATGATGTTTACGGCCATGTTTGGGAGAGCCCGCCCTAGGGAGACAGCTCAGGGTTGACCCCACTGTCCTCAGGGGTGCAAGACCTCAGTGACGAGTTCCAAGCCCTGGGAGTTGCCCTCAGGAACACCCCCGCCCCAGAAGCTGTACTAGAGAGTTGTCAAGTCCCCTTGGGGAACCCGGTCCACCCTCTTCAGCCTGGTGCTGCGGTGTGGGTTAAAAACCAAGAACCAGGAACCCTTGAGGCTGGCAAGGGAGCGGGCGGGGTCCAGGAACTCTTACTAGCACCCCCAACTGCCACTGTGCAGGGTACAGGACGCACCCTGTGGGTCCCTCCTCCCCATCCCCTGGCCCCAGTGCAACATTCACGCCCCAGCCACCCCTAGCTGGGAATGATGACCGCTCTGCCCTCCTCACTCACAGGACTGGAAACGGCAGCCTGAGGTTCAGCGGGGACCAGGGCCCTCGTGAAGGGCCACCTCAGGAACGCTGTCCCTTGAGGAGCCCATGCCCTTGCAGGATGAGCTGCAACTGCTCTTGAAGAAGAGTCCACCTGTTGGTCTGCTGGGGGCTCCCAGGGGCCTCTGACATTTCTCCTTAGCCCTGTTTGGGTCACTACTCTGCTCAGAGGCCCCACTGCTCCACGGCGTGACCGTCGTGAGGGACCCTGTTGTCCTCAAGTTCGATGCCTCACCTGTGGTGACTGGAGGGCCCAGCAGGGGCAAGCCCCCTCTGCTATCTTCATGAGGACTGCGGAAGGTCCTGGGAAATGGGACTGAGACATGGGAAAGGGACCCAGCCTCAGAGCACCCCGAGGCCCTGGCGCTCGCTGGGTAGAGCACCGCGTGGAATCAAAAAGCAAACCCCATGCGGTCAGGGGACAACCATCTCCCAACCGCAAAAGCAAAGCAGCGCCCCTTCCCCCCGCCTTCCCTACACCGGGTACCCACTCTACTCCAACTGAGAGAAGACTCTGGGAGTGATGTCCATGAATGGAAAAGAACAGGGGCATCCCAGGTGTGGGGGGTAAGGGCATCCTCATGGGGGATTTTGAACCTTCGGAAACGGAATCTCTCGCACCGGCACACCCCACATACTTCCTCATTCCTAGACTGCACCCTTCCCCGGGGCTCTTCCTCCTTCACTAACCACCTCCTTGCGGGTCCCCTTCTGTGACCTTGCCTGTGCAGATCCAGTTTGAAAGCGAGGCCCACCTGACCTCAGGGCCCAGGTCTTCCCGAACGCTAGTTCCTCTGGGTGGCCGGCTTAACGCATGCGCCCTCTTTCAAGTTCTCCAAGCGCACCCCAAGGTGGCCGCTACACCTGCACTTGACACCCAACAGGATGTGCTGCTCCAGAACTGGTCTCCAGAGCCTGAGGACATGTCCAAAGTGTGCGAGGAAAAAGTGGGGTGGAGGGGTCAGGGTTTGAAAACCATCAGCAAACATCAAAGGACATCCGTGGCCCCCCCACCCCACCCCCACCCCATCTCTGTACCTGAACCTCCCCCTCTCGCCTTGACTCGGGACCAACTGCAATCATGTTTCTTAGTTAAAATCATGGCCGTGGTCTGGGTCCCCGTCTGGACGCTTGCTCACATGAGACTCTGACAGGTTTGCAGGCTTAGCATGAAGGGGCGGTGGGAGGCCATGAGCCACGTGATGGCTGCTTGGGGGGGCGGGTGGGGAGACCGAGTCGGAGGCTGTGCTGAGGTGACGGCAGAGTGACCTCGGACTCCCCGGGAAGGAAGGCGCAGGCATGGAGACAGAACTGAGAGGGCCCATCGTGGCAGATGACCAACAAGAGTGTCCTGTATTAAACATCTCCAAGCGTTGAAGGGCTCCATGCTATAGCTGTCCCCGGTGGAGATGGCGGGGGGTGGGGTGTGCCTGCAAGTCACGTGGCCACTGACCAGGCCCCAGAGCCACCTTTTGAGCCCTAGCTTCTTAGCTGCTTTTCTTCTTGCCACAGACCCAGGCAGCAAACGTGCTCTCCACATGCAGAAGTGTCACATGTTACTGTAACACCTACCAGGGGGGCTGCATGGAATCACTGGCCTTGGGACCACCGTCAGCATGGAAGAGGAGCCGGCCTGTTCGCTGAAGCCTGGCGAGGAGCTGTGGGTGCGTGCCGCGTCGTCATTTCACAGACATACGGTCCACTCAGCAATCTCTGTACCCCAAGAGGACGTCTCTCTGTGCACCAAGAAGGAAGAGCCACCAGATGTAATTGATGGACCCACCTGACTATTTGGGGCACTGTTCTTGTTTTGTGAGATCTGGGAGTACAACGGAGGCTGCTTCAGTCCACCACAGCTCCCGGGGCGTTCTGTGCTGTGACCTAGTGTCCATGAGGTTCCCTTCGGGGGAACGGAATCAAAATGATATCATGGTCCCCGTGAACCGTCAAGTCCTCCCTCTTGTCAAATACACCCAGGCACGCATGCAGAAGGAAGCAGACCCTTTTTAAAAGTGAGGGGAACATATATGTATATATATATATATATATATTAACCTATTTTATCAATTTGCATTGAATGTGAGGAAAATACAAAGGCTTAGCAAAAAAAAAAAAGGAATGTACACTTTTTCCATGTATGTGTTATTTTACTAAGTGACTGACTTGCTAAGCAGGGTCCCTTAAACTTTTTAAATAGGGGGCCAGTTCACTGTCCCTCAGACCGTTGGAGGGCTGGACTATAGTTAAAAACAAACAAAAAACTATAAACAAATTCACTGCGGACTCGGGCTGAGTCAGCTGCTAAGCAGGACAGGCAGTGGCGGCAAAAACACCCAGCGGACTGGATCAATGTCCTTGGGGGCCCGATGTGGGTTGTGGGCTGTGGCTTGAGGAACCCTGTATAAGTGATGAGGTCCTTCTCCGGAGTGCTGCTCCATCCAGCCAATTCCCCCCCTCTGCTATTCACCAACAGCCCAGCAGTCTTAACAATGTTTGGGTGCTCTTGCTTCATTAGCTGTTTCTAGACAAGAATTTAAAATAAGGTGTGAAAACTCCTCATTCCCGCACATCTGGGAAATCTCACAGCAAAACATGAAACAAACCAAGCCGCTCAAACCCTGTCATCTAGTTGACTCACTCATTCCCACGGGGGCAGTGACATCATCTCCTTCAACCTGAGTGGATGGGGTGGAGTCTAGTCGTTCAATGAGGTCACTGGGGGGGTGTGTGGCTTTCTCCTGAGGATTCTGGGAACTCCAGTCTTCCTCCCTGGAGGCAGGGCACTCTCTCTCTACTTCACATTCCTGATGACAAGCCACATGGAGCTACGGTGATGGAGCCAGAGTCCTGGAGCTGGAGGAGCCACTCGGAGACCCACGCCAGCGCTGAGATGCTCCCACCACCACTGGATCCACAAGACTTTCCACCCACTGGGCGGTGATCTTCCTGCACTCGGTGTCATTGCATGTGCTGATTAAGTTTGAACAGTAATTTATAGACTGGTATCAGACAATATTGGACTCGAGTCTGGACTGGACTACTTTCTTAATATACAATGACTCGTCGATATAAAGGCCTGTCTTACACACAAATCTCCCTAGATTTCTCCAGTCTACCAGGACTAACATACCCACCCCCGAGAGCAGTGTGGAACCTGCCCTTTGGGTTTCTGAAGCTGCAGATCAATTCCTCCAGTCACTGATGCAGTCACGCAGATGACCCTGCCATCAGCAGCCCAACGCCTACCTGGCGACTTGACTGGGTCGCCCTAGGCACACCAAGAGCACCCCTATTGCCTGTGACTGATGGTGAAGCCCCCGACTGTTTAATCAGTCCCTGACTAGGAGCCATTTGTGTTGCGCCCCATCTTTTTTCTTCTTCTTAGGGGTTGTTCTACTCCGCGGTATAGGGTGTGCTGTAAATCTACTCACATGGCAGTGAGAATGCTTTTTTTTTCTTTGGGGCATCACTGCCCTTTTTTTGGGGGGGGCATCACTGCACTCCGGTGGTGGGAGTAGGAGGCCCAGCCCCACTGCTGGAATTGAACCTCTGTCCCAGTGGGCCGCAGTCCCGCGCACAACCACTACGCCACTGGGGCTCAGCCCCCCCCCCTTTTTTTTTTTTTTTTTTGAGTGTGCTGCTTTTTAAAAAGTTTTGCCTCCAGGAGCAAGGCTGGGCTTCATACTCCCACCAGGACAGTGATGCCACACAGAAAAACAAAAAACAAAAAAGTTTCGTGCCATGTAATTGAGAGGATACGACTGTCTGTGTGGATGAGGCGGCTGAAGACTGGAGGGATGATGTGCTTCACTCTTGTGGGATCGTGGCAGACGGCAGGAGGAAGGCAGCTACACAGGCATAGGATACCAATGTCCACATTTTAAAAATATTTTTATTTCGAAGTATTTTAAAGCAGACAGTAAAAAAACAAAACAAAAAACCACCTATGACACTATTGTGTTAGATCAGTATTCTCACATATCAGAATCCATTTAAAACAAAGGACACCAATGACCCCCCCTCCCCCAACCCTCCTTTACCCTTCTCAGCACCATCTGAGGTGGGAGGGCAGGACAGCGCCTTCCCCATTTTTTCAACACAATTTCATACTCTTAATTAAAAGCATTTGAACCACAGGGGAAAAACATTGTGCAAAACAGTAACATAGTTCACTACACACCAACGCTTACATGCAAGCCACTAGTCCAAGCAATTTACATGCATTATTTCATGACCCCCTACCCTCGCCAGCCATAGAGGGTGTGACAACCGCCCACTTGACAGGGAAAATGAAACCATAAAGAAGTTGAAGGAATGTGTCTACAGCTAACACAGCAGTAGGATGCTTACCTTCGCATCAATGGTCATACCCCAAATTGTTGTGCAGCTTCTGTGCCTTTCTGGGAATTGTTCTTATTTATGTTGACAGACAACGGTCAGGGTCTTCCAGATTCACTTTCCAAAACAGCCTGCCAGGAGCATGTCTGGTCTGCTCTCCCGCTGACGGAGTCCCAGCGGTTCTCAAGCACGCTGCCCACACACAGCTCCAGGGGCTGTCCCAGGAGGGGGCTGCGCTACCGCAGTCGGGATGGGAACGTTGCCCCTCACAGCGGGGCGAGTGCCCCCTGGTCCACACTCCCACCCACCCTTGAGCGTTAAACACCTTGCCAAGTGGGTGAGTGCGAGCTGGTTAAGGATCTGGATTTCTCAAGTGGCCTTCTTGACATACACCGATGGTCTCGGTTAGCACACGGGTAGGGGCTTACTACGCTCAACACTTGACCAAGAGTCCTTCTGACCCCTGCTCCCCGCCTGAGCTTCACTGTCCCTGGGACCTCTGTTCCTCCCCCTCCCCCTAAGACTCCAGTTCCTCCTGGCCGGGGTGGGGGTGGGGGTGGGGGTTGGCAGAGAGAGGGCAGGATTGGAAGGTGCAACCGTGGGATGTGAGATGACAGCTGTGGCCCCTAGACTCAGAAATCCCCCACTGGGCTCCTTGCTGGCAGGAGGGCGATTGTGGGGGCCCCCAGACAACACCTCACTCGGGGCACCCTAAAGAAAACCAAAACCCAACCCTGACCCAAATGCAATACAACGTATTTATATATACAGCCCTCAATAGAAGGCTCTCTGTGCAAAATCTCCTTGGTGTGGCAAACGGATAGCTATGCACCCTTACCTGGCTTTCAGAGCGCTCAGGCTGGCTATGGGGAGCTCAGCCCACACCCGGAGGGGAGGCCCAGGACCTAGAGGTGGGGCAGGGAGAGCGCTCAAGAAGGAGACAAGCATCTGGGAAGGTCAGGCTTCGACGAATGAGGACCTGGGCCATTCTTGAGGCCAGCGACAGGTGAAAGGCAGTGCAGGGCCCTCCAGGAGGGCAGTCTCTAATCTAACACTGATGATACCAAAAAGCTCAGCAAGTGTCACAGTACTAGGCTTTGTTCCCCCTCTCAGCTAATCCCCACTTACTAACATTTCTACAATAATCACATTACACACGAGTGATTAAACAGACTACACTAGCTTAAGCCCCACGTTAGCAGCTCACCTCATGATAGAGGTTTTGACTCGTAGTCTCTAAACACTTTTTAATCAGTCTGAGGGTATGAAAGTGTTATCTTACAGGATTGAAATGGCAGTAAAAAAAAACCCCGCCTTTAACTGGGTAAGAACTCTAAGGTGCTGGGAAGGGCAGGGAGTGAGGGCGGGGCGAAAAACACACAGAAGCAAGTTCCTTCTGTGCTTGTGGCCACAACTGGCGTGGAAGTTGCAGGTGCTGGTCCTGCTGCCCATCGCCATGCAGAACCTGGCCCTGGGTCGGCTGTGACCCCCGTCTCTACAGGTGAGGAAAGTGAGGTTCAGGAATCACTCTAGCAAAGGGGCTACCCTCTGGCTGGAACACCACATTGTGCCTGGGGCTGGACACCAGACTCCGGGCCTTGGCGGCCAGGGCTGTTGGAGAGGATGGGCCAGCCACAGCAAGGGGTTCCTCTTAGATGGGCAGAGAGCATGGTTCTCTTCCTGCGCATAATGCCGACAGGGTGCCCACCACTAAGAGGAAATGCCTTCCCTGGAAAGCTCGGCACCTGGCCCGGCGCTCCGGGTCAAGACATGTCTGCAGATGCTTGCCTCAGCCTCTCCTTCCTCCACGTCGCCACCAGAGCCTTCATTTCCACGCCCAGGGCAACCTGGATGAAGTCTTCGCTTACTTGTGTTTTTAATGAGTTTTTTTTTAAATAAAGTCTTATTGGGGTCATAAACTAAACTTTTCTTCTCCCACTTTCCACTGAGACAGCTGTTTGTGGCCAGAACAGATGCCCAAATGCCAACTATGAAGGTGAGAACTTTAACCAGAACTCCCCAAGAGGAAGCAGGGGAAGAGGGAGGAAGGGGACAGAGGAAGGAACCCACCACTAGGTTAGGAACATAGCCCCCCTCACCAGGGGGACGAATAACAGAAAGGTGGGTGAAGGGAGACAATGGACAGTGCAAGACATGAAGTAATAACATAATTGATCAAGGACTCACAATGGTGGGAAGTTGGTGGTGGTGAGGAACTGATACCAAGGGCTCACGTAGAAAGAAACTGGTTTGGAAATGTTGATGGCAACATATGTACAAGTGTGCTTAATACTGTTGAATGAAAAAAAGGTACTACTGAATGATGGATTGTTACAAGAGCTGGGGAGACCGGGAGTTCCTGATGCTGTTGGCTCAGTCAGGTCTCCTGCACTAGGCACTGCAGGAGACCAAACCCAAACGGAAGGAGGATGGAAGGGTCCGGTTGGCTCCGTCCCGGCAGTCACAGCCCACTGTGCCACAGACACTGTCCAGCCACAAGGGGTAAGGCTCTCTCCCTTTCATGTGCGGCAGGAAACCTGGGGTCTAAATTTAGCAGAGGCCACTCGTATGGCCTTAGTATCCAAAGGAGCCCTCCCACCCCCCCACCAAAGAATACGCTGCTGCTTCTCCCCAGCAGATAGAGGGGGGCTGAATTTTCAAATCCGCGGGCTTACTCTCCACCACTCGCTTTTGAAACAGGAAGAGCTGGGTCCTCTGTCAAGGTGTTTTCCCCCCTGTGCTCCTTTCATTAAGGCCGTGGTTCTGAACCTTCCTCATACAGCGACCCTTTCATACGGCTCCTCCGGGTGTGGTGACCCCACCCCTCCCAACCATAAAATCATCTTCGCTGCCACCTCACGGCCACCATTTTGCGACCGAGCGACCCCCGTGAAAGAGTCGTTCGACACCCCTCCCCAAAGGAGCTGCGACTCACGGGTGGCGACTGGCTGATTTAAGGGGTTTCCAGGGGGGGAGATGGGGACAGCCCCTTCCCCAACCCTGCCAGCACCCCCGGCTAGTCTCTGGAGTGGTTCTTCATATGCCGGGCCAAATTGGAAGACCACCTGAAGGTCTTGGCGCACACCCTGCATTTGAAGGGTCTCTCCCGGGTGTGGAACCGCTTGTGGTTGTGAAGCTGTGAGCCCTTCTTGAACAACTTCCCGCATAGGTTGCACCGGTGGCCCTTCCCCGCGGTGAGGACGGGCATGCTCGGGAGTGCCGTGGGCAGGAAGCTCTGCTCCAGGGGGGCTGGCCGATCTTCCCGGGGCTTTGCCTCGCTGTGCCTGAACTCCTGCAGACTCAAGCCTGGGCTCTGCAGGGAGGACAGCCCTGGCGGCAGGGCGCGAGTGTGTTTCCTCTCGTGGGCGCACAGCGTGTTTCGGCCGATGAAATCCTTCCCGCACCACTGGCACTTGAAGGGCTTCTCTTTGCTGTGGACCCGCTGATGGTTGACCAGGCGGTAGTTTCTATCGTAAGACTTCCCGCACACATTGCATTTGTAGCGCTTCTCTCCGCTGTGGATCCCTTTATGATCCAGGAGCGTTCTTTTGCGAGTGAAGCTTTTCCCACATTCTTGGCACCAGAAAGGCTTTTCACTGGGGAGGGTTTTGGGCTGCGGGTCTGGCTCTCTTTGCAGATCCGCGTGCCGTTCGTGCTCGTGGTACTGGTAGTGCTTTCGGTAGGAGTGGCTCCGCTGATGCCGGGAGAGGTTGGAACTCCACCTGAAGGCTCTCCCGCATTCCCTGCACTGGTAGGGCTTCTCCCTGGTGTGCAGTCTCAGGTGCATGAGGAGGAAGGAGAGGTTCGGGAAGCTCTTGCCACACTGGCTGCACGTGTAGACTTTCTCCGTGCCCTGGCTGCGCGGAGAAGCTTGGGGCTCTTGAGGCTGGCTCAGCAAGGGATCCTCCTTGGCTTTCCTCTCGCTGGCGTGCTGCTTCTTATGAACAAAATAGTTCGACCTGTGGGCAAACGCCTTCCCGCAGTCGCTGCACTGGTAGGGCTTTTCGCCGGTGTGAATTCGCTGATGGTCAATGAGGGACTGCTTGCGAGAGAAGGCTTTCCCACAATACTGACACACGAAGCTCTTCTCCTCGGGGGGCAGCCCTTGGGGCTGGCTGTACTTGTCTTGCTCGTATAACTTTTTCTCCTTGTGCAATCGCATGTGGCGAGTGAAGTTGGACCTCCACCGAAACGTCTTCCGACACTTGGTGCACACGTAGGGCTTCTCCTGGGTGTGGATCTTCTGGTGCTCGAGGACGTAGGACTTACAGTGGAAGGATTTCCGACACTGGCTGCAGTCAAAGGGTTTCTTCCGACTGTGGCTCCTCGCGTGGTGATGGGCGAGCTCTGAGTCGTAATGCGGGAAAGCGTCCTCGTTCTCATCAAGGCATCCCTGCTCGGTGTGGATTTCCATGTGCACACGGTAGGCTGACCGGCGTTGGAAAGCCTTCTCGCAGATGCTGCACTTGTACGGCTTCAGTCCCGTGTGAATTTTCTCGTGACGTATACAGTTTGAGTTCCACCGGAAGGCTTTCCCACACACCCTGCACTTAAAGGGCTTCTCTTGGGTGTGAAGTCTCTGGTGGTATTCCAGGTGGGACCTGTGGCTGAAGGTCCGCCCACAGTCGCTGCACTTAAACGGGGGCCCGGCAGCCAGGGGAAGACTCTGCCCATGCTGGTGGACAGAGCCAAGGCTGCTATCCTGCCCTCCCGCGTCCTTTTCCTCTCCTTGCAGTGCTGCGGGATGGCTCTGAGGGGGGCCGGCTGCCCCGACCACCAGCTGCAGCCCTTTCTCATGCTCCGTGAGGTCGGGGTGGCTCGTGCTGTGCCTAAGGCGTCTGCCCCGGCCGCGCGGAAGAGATCGCTTTCTCCCAGGAACTCTCAAGTGCACTGGATGTTTTAAGTCAAGACTATTACTTCCTCTGGATTCCTCGGCCTCTTTTCCCGTCCTAGGGCTGAAGCTTACCTCTTCTTTCTTAATTCTCATCAGCTGGGGGGGTCCCCATGGCTCCTCAGACTCCCTCTTCTGGCCACAGGACTCTTGAAGGTCTGTTTCCTCATCAGAAACACTCATCTCAGAGCATCCTAACTGCATGGTCACAGTCTCTGCTTCCACCGGGTCACGTGTTAAGATGGACATGTTTGTCTTACTCTGGCGCTCATCTCCTGACACAAAAGAAAACACAAGAGAATGTTTTCTCTCCAAGCTTGAAACTGGAGAAGCAATAAATGCCATGGCTCTGGGCAGGGAGGTGTTCATCTCTCTGCCAAGGCTTCAACAAAACAGTCACAGACACAGCCCAAAAGGGAAGAACATCCCAGAGAAGAGAGAGGAGGAGGAGAAGCAAGATGGCATGACACCTAAAGATCAGCATAAATCCAACCTGACCAGAAACTTCAAAGGCTACAGCGGGGGACAGAACTGATCCGTAGAATCAGACCGCCAGCCCTTCCTTCCATGGCACCATAGGGTGGATGGTTCTGGAAGGCTGACCTGGAGCTTCCTCGTTAAGTGCAAACCATGTTAGCAGCTGGAGGAGAAGGGGAGAGGAATCATGGCACGGGGACACATTATGAAGTTACTCAAAAGCCATGAGGTGGGCTCCAGGGAGGGTGGCAGAAGGACCTGGCCGTGAAACGTCTCTCACAGAGAGAAGGACTAAGCAACGAGGACGGCCCAAAGTGGGAGGAGCGCTCCCAAGAGCTGGTGGACGAGGCAGATGCAGGCAACAGAGCAGGAGGGAGGGCCCCGGGTGGAGTAGCAGCATTCGTGAGCGGAAAGGAGAGGAACAGTGAAGCTCTCTGGAAGCAAACGCTGTTCCCGCGAGGCCTGGCCAGGAGACGGTCAAGGCAGGAAACGAATGGACTCTACGAGGTCCAGGGGAGAGGCATGGGGACCCAGACCCTGACAAGCAGTGGAAAAAGCTTTCCCTCCAGCAAACAATGGGATATCCTCGTACTCACCTGCAGAGGATGCACCTGGCCTCTCTCTCTGCTGAGCTCCCTGACCATTCAAGCCCCAGGGCTCCCTTCCCTCCAGCCAGGAGATCAAAGCAGGTTTGGGCAGTGGTCCTACTGCAGAAAAGGAGGAGATGGAACAAGTGAATCACATGGGACTTTAGGACCCTCTTGTGACTTCACAGGGAGGAGGGGAAAGACCAGGGAGGCAGGTGGAGACGGCTAAGACAGGAGGTCCAGACATTTCTGACAGCCTTTAGCAGAGACAAGAAAGGCTGAGGGAATTCACAGCCAATAGGGCCCAATGGATTCTCCACATGTGGGTGCAAACCCCCAAAACACAATCCATTAAATCAAGCAATTCTTTTGGAATGTCTACACAGAGAAAGAATTTGACACATAAAGCCTTTAATCTTTACAATAGTCCTGTAGGAAAGATATAAGTACCCCATTACTATTATTGTTTTGTTTTGTTTTTCCAAAGAGGAAACGGGAAACTTATAAACAATCTTGTCAACAGAACCAAGATCTCATTCCAGGCCAGACCCCCTTTCATACACTGCAACGAAAACCACAGTGGCAGATGAAAGTGGTTGAGGTGTGGAGACATGCAGCCTTACCCAGAGAAACCACATTCCTGTAATTCTCCAGCATCACGTCCCTGTACAGGTTCCTCTTGACAGGGTCCAGCCACTCCCACTCATCCTGGAAGAAGGTCACCTCCACATCCTTGAAAGTCACCGCCTCCTGCAACACACAGTCCTGTGCAGTGCCCAGCTAGCGGGAGGAGGGGCTCTGAGTAAGTGCGTGAGAAGCCATACCTCTCAAAGTGCTTCTCCCTACAGAAACACTCTGGGCTCCAGGGAGAGAATCTGGGCCGTCAGTCACGGAATGGGAGGCCACCGGACAGACGCTCAGGATAGGGTGTATGTGTGTATGTGGGTTAGTGCTGCTGCTGCAGGAGACCCCCTAGACACCAGTGCGGGGCCATCAGGGAAGACCGGAAGCAGCGTGGCTCACCTGGGGCTGGGTGGTCAGGGGTCTGGCTGCCGTCGCCCCATCGCCTGGGTAGCCCCCGCTCTGGGGAAGGGTAGGCTCCTGTGCAGCAGGAGAACCTGAGGGAGAAGAACGGCATGAAAGAGCAGCCAGTCCTGGGAAGCCCACTGAGATCCCCTCGTTGCCCCGCAACACAGAGGAATCTGAGGCCCACC